>PVJA010010063.1:0-58608 GCA_004027025.1 Myocastor coypus
CCTCAGCATGAGCCGCTCCCAAATGATGGCGCCGGCTTCCTGCTTCCAGGTTGTCCTGCGGCAAAAAGCAATTTAGCTGTAATCTGTTTTTTGCCTGGCAACCGATGTAGTAACTAATCAGATTTGACTGTGCGAGCGATGGTGATTGGTGGGCGAAGTGCTATATATGAGGGAAGCGCGGGCTGGAGGGTGAGAAGAGGTAGAGATGTAAAGGGTGGAGGATCTTGTTAGATCCTGGCTGCTGTACTGAATAAAAGTTTACAAGCTTAAGTCCGGCGTTCAAGCCTTTGTGTTGCGGCGCCGGACAATCTAGAAATGATGAGAGTTTAAGTTCTTTACTTATTCTTATTCATTTTATCTCTCTTGTCTAATGGCTGTGGGTAATGTTTCCAGAACACCACAGAGGTGGTGATAGTCTTTGTCTTGTACTTGACTTTAAAGTAAAAGCTTTCAATTTTACTCCATTTAGGATGATGTTGGCTGTTAGTTTCTCATAGATGGCTTTTATCAGATTGAGATATAGACCATCTATGCTGATTTGCTATAGGATTTTTATCACGAATGAGTATTGTACTTTACTGAAAGCTTTTTCTGTACCTATTCGGTTGATCACATAGTTTTTTATTTTTTGCTATATTGATATAGTATGTTGCATTTATAGATTCACATAATGTTGAATTAACCTTGTATCTCTGGGATGAATCCTACCTGGTCATGGTATATAATCTTCTTAATGATTGGCTGTACTCTATTTTCAAGGATTTTATTGAGGATTTTTATATCTATGTTCATGAGAGAGATTGGGCTGTAATTCTCTTTTTTGGTTGAATCTTTCTCCAGTTTTGGTATCAGTATAATATTTGCCTCCAGGAAGGAGTTTGGGAGTTTTGCTTCCTTCTCAATTTCATTAATGTCTCACTTACTCTTCTCTTATTGCTGGGAGATACCTGACACCCAAAACGAGGGATGGAAAGGTTTATTTAGCTCACAGTTATGGGAGGTTTCAGTCCATACTCAGCTAGCCCCAAGGAAGAGCAGCACATGGCAGAGAGTAATCCTTCACAGTGGTGGCAAAGAGTGAGAGAGAAATGAAGGGAAGATTAGCAAGCTCAAGCAGTCTTCTTCTTTTCCCTCTTCACACTGTAATGCAAATTACCTGCCCCAGGCCAGGTGCAGCATCCACACCCTTAACAATCAATCACACATTCCAGGAGATGCCCCAAGATTGCATGAGACTTTGGAGGAACAACTGTGCACAAACCATAACATTCTCCCCCTGGCCTCCCAAAGACTCAAGCACATCCCTTTATGCAAAAGCCATCCTAGTCCATCTCTAAGAGTTGCCAAAGTACCAATAGTTGCAGAATTGCTGAAAAGTCCAAGTCCCAAATCTCCTCTAAGATCCAAGGCAAACTTAGCTGTGAGCCCCTGTACAAAAGAAAAGTTAAACACATTCAACATTCAAAGGCACAATATAAACATTACCATTCCAAAAGGTACACAGAACAGAACAGCAAGCACTGAGACCAGAGCAAATCCAGCAGGACAAACATTATCAGTCTGCCACTCTTAAACTCACTCTGCTCAAACACCAGTCATTTATTTGATTTTTCATACACGAAAGTGGGAAATCACGTTAGGTCACAGCCCCAGTTTTAATTGATTCAGAATACCTACTCCGAGGTGACGATCAGTATTCTGAACTTGGCTTAAGGTTGACTGTCTCTGCCCCCAGCAGGGCTCCTGCTGTGTGGGTGGAGCTGACTGGCTTCTCCTGCTACCTTCACACCTCACCTTTCCCTGCTTCCCCACTTGCTTCTGTCCCAGGGTCAGACACAGAGATGAGCTGGCATTGCTACAAGCCACCTGTGGAGTCTCTGAGAGAGCAAAGCCTGGCAGTGGACTCTGGCTGGGCATTGTCAGGGTCCCTTGGAGGTCTATTTGACTATCTTCCAACTGTAAATGCTTAGTGGGCTGGTCATTCCCGATCCTCTCCTCAGGTGTCCTCCAGCTTGTCCAGTACTGCCCAGAAGCCTTCCCACGGAGTCCTCCCTTCTAGATAGTCTCTTCTTGTTATTTATTTATTTATTTATTTATTTATTTATTTATTTATTTTTTGAGCTAGAGTCTCACCAGTCCAGGCTGGCCTCAAGCTTGTGGTGATCCTCCCGCCTTGGCCCCCTGAGTGCTGGGATTGTAGGTGAGCCACCACGCCTGCCCACTGGCAGTCTACCCTTGAGTAGGAGTCTTACACGGGCTTCCAGTCACTTCCTAGACTCAGCCTTCCACCTTGTGGCCACAGGTTGGCTACTATAGCCTTTGCAGGTATGAACTGGTTCCACAACACTCTCAGCTTCAGTGGTACTTTGATCTTTCCAAATGATACTGTTAAATTTCTGCAACTAGCTTGAGGGGGTTCAGAGGTCAGAATTCAACAAATTGATTTATGAAAAAAATCCCCTTTTGATCCTTACTCATTGAACCTTTATATCTTTCATGTAAATAAGGGAATTTAAAAGTCATAATGATGGCCTGGCAGGATGGCTCAGTGGTCTAAAGCGCCTGCTCAGGAAAGCTTAGGCAGCTGCGGGGACTGCAGTTCGATCCCCGGCACCACATGCTGCGCCAGCCCTGTCCTCAGGGCAGGCTGAGCCGGCCATAAAAATGAGTGAATAAACAAAGGTTCTGAAACAAGAAAAAAATAAGTAAATAAAATTAAAAAAAATTCAAAAAATATTAAAAATAAAAAAGTCATAATGAGGGGATGTTGGGTTAGCTCAGTGGTTTAAGCACCTGCACAGGCAATCCCAGTCAGGCACAGGGGATGGTGGTTCGACCCCCAGACCCACCCTTAAGGCAACCTGAGACAGCCAAAAACAAAAACAAAAACAGAAACAAACAAAAATAAAACAAAACAAAAGTCATAGTGCTGGTGCTTTGTTATGTCATATTCTAATGTCACAAAGGTCTATCTAGCGCATCTTTCGAAATGTAATTGTTATAATATCTCCATGTTTTGGTTTTAACTTCTGCTTCAACATTCTGACGACTACAAATGGTGATGAGCTAGAACTGAAAATGAAGTAGAAATTAAAGGTACAGGAGAGAGAGGCTGTTTAGAGTTTATTTCCAAATGTCAATGAAGGAATCAGTGTAGGAAGGAAGGGGCGGAGGAGCTTTCCAGTGTGACACAAGCTGAGGATGAAGGCAGTTCCATGTTAGAGAAGGCAGGTGAGGAGCTAATAGCACTTCTACCTGATTTCTGTTTTTCTCTTTCCAGTGAGAGGCCCAAGCTTTTTGGAAGCACAGAGAAGTATACAAATGTGGCCTGACTTGGTCTGGATTATTTATGTGAGGGAATTCAGAGGGAATTCCAGTCCAGTTGAATGCGGCGGAACCAGTGACAGGGGCTGAGGTGCTGAAGAGTTAATGAGATCTGTCCGCAGAGTAAGGAGTGTAGGTTAACATCGCCTGGGCTCTGGGGAGTGACCACAGAACAAAGCAACAAGGGTCTTCATTGGCAAAGGAAGGTCAGACGAGCCCAAACATGGGCAGCTTCCCTGGTTTAGAGAAGAAACTAGCAAACAGACTCAGGCTCCAGGGTGTGAGACTCCCCACTCACATGCTAGCCAGCTCCTAGCTGAATCACATAGCAGAAAAGAGGAAGGTGATGTAAAAGAGAAGTCCTACTATGGTTCTGCAATTAGCAACAGGTTTTGAAGAGTGACGAGAGGGAGGGATGGAGCACTGGGGGCCCTTCAGCCCCACACTCTTACATGTGTCCAGATGTGACTCGAGTCTGCTGACTTTGTTTCAGAGGACAGATAGCCACAGTGGAGGGTGGGATTTTCCGATGCCACAGAAAGTCCCTCTGTATCTGTGGGAAGGCAATGGTGACAGTTTCTGTTCAGTGGGTATCATGGGTGGCCAAATGCTGCAACAGCTCCTTTAACTGTGGGAGGGAAGAATTTGGGGACTAGAAGTACTACGTTGGTGGTGATACAACCACCGGAAGGGGGAAGAGAAAAGAAAGCATCAGAAATCCTCTCAAAGCTAACTTGCTCGTCACATTCACAGGGAATTAATAGAAATTAATGAAGTACAGTCTTAATCAGGGAACCCTTCTCAGCATTATTTAAAATAAATCACCTACATGAACTGTAATAAACCCAAGTGATGAGCCAGTCTGGTTAATTCTGTCTTTTAAAAGAGCGCTTCTATTGCAAACAGTTGCCTTAAATTGTCCCTCATATCTTTCAGTGATTTTTGTGAGGTTATGTGGGCTTGGTCACCAGGCCATCGAGGAGCCATTTAGAATGTGTGGGATAATGAAAAGCCATTTCTAGAGCAGACCTTTGGCTTTCCTACAGAGCTCCTGGTCCTCTTGTCACTCTGGAGGGATAGCTAGGACCAGTCCTGCGTCATGGTAGCGACAAGTGTCTGCCAGTGATCTGGACATGGTGTTTTCTAAAGTTTTAAAACTATAGTCTGGAAAAAGAAAGTGTGTTTTAGTGAATTTTTAAAGAACTATTACCTGTAAAGACAAGACCTCAAAGGTCGTGGGAATAAAGAAAATTGAAACAGATTTCCTTGCTAAGAACAAAAGCTTTGAAACTGAAACCTGGCTAAAATCTCCCGCGCTAATGATTGCCTGGATTTATATTCAGCAGAGAAGCTTCTGAAGTCGGCTTGCTTGAGCGTGAAGCACTCCATCTTAATGTTGCAAAACCTCCTAAATAACCACAGAAGCGACTGTTTATCTCAATCGTCACTTAAAACACCTGCTTGCAGACACTTGATTATGTGTTTAGAGACTTGTAATTGAGACGCTAACACCTGGCTGATTAGGTCGACGTTTGATCATGTTTTGAAATGTGATTCTTTTTTTTTTTTTTTTTTTTTTTTTACTACTTAGCAAGTAGTTCCATGCTGCAGTGCATTAAGTGGATTGGGTGCCTCCAAACTCTCATTGTTGTTTTTAAAAAATAACCATTACAGAATAATAGCTTGTTTTCATTAAAGAGGAAATGAACTTAAAAACCCCCACACCGGGACACAGCCTTACCCACTGAGATGCTGGTTTCTGAAGGGTGCTTCAAAGAGAAACATCCCACAATTCCCAGCGTAGGTGTTTTGGATCAGAATCTCTGGGCAGGGGGACCATGACTAAAGCCATGAATGGATTTCCTGTGTAGACAAATACTATTTTTCTTAAGAAGGGGCAACTTTGAGTTAGAGCCTGAGATAGAACAGGTAGCTTTCTGGATGGGAAATTCTGTGCAGTGAGTCTGCACAGAGTCGATGGAGCTTCTGTCTTCGGACAGCATTCGCCTGTGCATGAGCCCTGGCACTGTGGTGGGTGGGTCGCGGCCCACTGTGAGCGAGCCTCCGAGGCAAGCCAGGTGTCTGTCAATGTGACTGAAAACCCACTGCCCACTTCCTTTGCCAATGAAGAGAATGGGCCTCAGAGAGCCCAAGGCTGGAGTGACAGTAGAGCAGCAGGAAGCTGAGCTGGACCCTGGGTCTCACAGTCCCCGCTCCTGGCTCAGGGCATCTTCCATTTCCTGCCCCACCCCCCACTCTCCACCACCCCAGGCCACTCTATACTTCCTGCTCTGTGCCTGAGATGCTTATCCGCTCGTTGAAGTTAAGAACTCTGGCTTCTGGAAGAGTTTAGCGAGTGGAGTGCAGTTGGTAACAGGAAGTGGGAGTCCCCTGGAAGGGAGACTGTGATAGCCTCACCTGAGAGTACCATGTGGGCTTGCTAAAGAGAGTATTGTGACAGCTACGTGAGGAAGAGCTTTATTATGAGTAGTTGGCTTACTTGATTATGAAGGCCAAGAAGTCCCACATTCACTATAAGCTGGAGACCTAGGCTAAGTTCTGAAGTCTGAGATTCAGGGGAACCCATGGTGCAAACACTGGTCCAAAAGAAGAAGGTAGACATCGCAGCTGAAGCAGGCAAGCATACCTCCTCCTCCTCCTTTCTATTCTGGCCCAGCGGATCGGATAATGCCTGCCCACATTTGCGGAGGGTCATCTACTTTATGGGTCCATAGACTGAAGTGCTAACTGACCAGGAGCACAGTCGAGACACCAGGAATAGCTTCTGCTGGGGTTCTTGACACAGTCTGCACATGAAATCAACCAGCGTGGCTGTTAGTTGGCAGCCACATGTATTTCTTTAGACTGCTTAATCTTGATTAAAGACAGTATCAATGTCGGTATTCTACTTAACATCGTACAACTGTCCTGTGTACTACTAACTCTTTCCCCAAAGATGAGGTGAAGTCCTTGGGTGATGTTTACTCTTCTCAATATTATGATGTAAAAGTACTGATATTTAAATACAATGAGGGCTGGCAAGATACCTCACTTGCTGAGGCAAATGCAGGGACTGGGGTTCAATCCCCGGTGCCACTTGCTACACCGGCCCTGGCGCTGGGTGTGCTGAGCTGGCAATGGAGCCTCGGTATGGTGGCGCATGCCTGTAATCCCAGCTGCTGGGGAGGCTGAAAATAGGAGGATCACTATGAATCTGAACTGGGTAGTGAGACTCTGCACACAAAATACATACATACATATATACGTACTGTGATTCAATGTGTCTTGTATTATATAACCAGGGAATCAGAGAAAAAAGAAAAACACACATATACAAATACATTTAAGAGCCAAAAAAGGGAGAAATATGACAGTTATAGTCCTCTCTTCTATATCTCGCCACACATTTGCGGCTGCTATTTATAATCACTCTTCCATCCACTACAGGCTCTGTAATTCTCTTTGCTCTCAGCAAGCATTTCATTTGGCTGTGGTTCCTTACGTAGAATGACAAAAAGCACCATTCCCAAAGGTTGTGGCCATCAGCAGTTCTGCCTTGATTCTGCTGACATTGATTTCAAGTCATGATAACACCAAGAAACACCCCAAAGGGCCTCCTGCATTTAGGCATCGGCTTTATTACTTCTGAGGAGGAAAAGGGGGCCAGTTTCTCCCGTATATCCCAGATCAATTTCTAGACAGCTCGACTCCAGCTCCTTCTTTGCCTGTTGATTCAAGGTAGGAGTCCAAGGCGGCTTAAAACATCACACCTTCCATTCCACGTAACTGCTGTGCTTTGAGTGAAAACATTCCTCCTTCTGGAACCAAGATGTATAGACCAGCAGAACACAAAATTATGGAACCCGGATGCAAACACTTTGGAAGAAAGTTGGGGTAACAGCCAGGGTGACACTTCTATTTCTACTTAATTTCTCAACCTGCAAGTCCTGCCATAAGAGAGGATAAACCACTGCAGTAGTAGTTTTTGCTATTCTCACACTCAACATAGAACACTTGTGTGAATACGTGTGTGTGGTTTTTCACATCATGCAAAATTTTCATTTTCTAGACATAAGCCAACGTCTTGTAATTCAATTCAATTCTGACTCTATGTACATGGAGTTACAGACATATCCTATATGTTAAAGATCCCTCAGTTTAGACCCTTATCTGTTTAGACCTCCATTCACAATTACAAATACACAAATACACACACACACACACACACACACACACACACACACTCCCAGAGAAATAAGGATGGAATAGTTGCAACAATGACAATCTTTGTTTCTTGAAGTAGGTCCTCATCTATGCTGCTAACAATTAGAAGGCTATAAATTTGGGTTCCCACAACTCCCTTATTGAGTTTAATTTGATGGATGACACATTTCTGAACTCAGGACATTTATGTCACCCATCTACACTAGTAGTACATGCATGATAAAGAAAGGAGGTGAACAGCTGGATGGAGATGGTACATGGTCAGGTCTAGAAGAAGCCTGAGTCAGGAGCCTGTGGCCTGATACTCAAGAAAATGTTTGTCAACCTGGGAATCTCAGGGCCCTGTGGCTCAGGGATTTCTCTGGAGGCCTCATCACACAGGCATGACTGGTTCTTGCTATGCTTTGGATAATAAATGCTCCACATAGGCCCACATGTCCCGTGCTCACGGCACAACTGTGCAAAGGTAGAACCTTAAAGAGGTGAAGACAAGTGAGTGGAATTTAGGCTACTGGGGAACACCCTGCAGGCAATACTGGAACACTGGAACCTCTCATCTTTTCTTTTGTTCCTCGGTCTCCATGGGGTAAGTAGGCCCTTTTGGCCATCCATTCCCACCATGTTGTACTTGACTGTAACAGGCTCACAGCGATATAGCCAAGTGACTATGAACAGATACTTCTGAAACGATGAAACCAGATGACCCTTTCTTCCTTTTCAGTTGATTCTTTCAAGTATTTTGTCATAGTGATGGCAAGCTGACTGACAAAATCATTTATGCTATTTCTAGACTTTTTCCTCTCTTTCGAGAAGGAAGGATGAGGCTAAAAGTTCCAAGTTTCTGATTATATAGCTTGGTCTTTTTGGTGATCAGCTCCTATTCAAGAGTTCACTGTATGTCTCCTTTCTAGGACCAAAGATGCTCTTATCAGTCAGGAAATCACAATAATTTAGTAAGCTCTGTTTGGTGAGCTGGGAGCAGAGAGACTCACATAGACTCATTATTTTACATGACTATGGGAAAAGTAGTAGCATATATGTAATGCTGTTGTGATCTGAAATTCTCTGAGCCACATTTATATTAATGATCTTAGGGCTGGTGAGATAGCTCAGTGAACTAAGCGCTTGCTTAGGCAAGCACAGAGACCAGGGTTCAATCCCTGGCACTGCATGCACACCGGCCTCATCCCTATGGTGCACTGAGCTGGTGATGGAGTCTGGGCGAGGTTGCACACAACTGTAATCCTAGCACTAGGGAGGCTGAAAATGAGAGGATCACTATGAGCTGGAGCTGCAGAGTGAGATCCGGTACATAAAAAAGAAAAACACTATCTATCTATCTATCTATCTATCTATCTATCTATCTATCTGTCCATCTATCTATCTAATTTTGCAGACTGCCTGTCTTTTTCTAACTGTGATCATGACATGAGGTGATATTGTATTTGGAAAGCCAAACTTATCTTGTTCTATTTAGGTTCTTTTGCAGCCAGATGCCTTAGCATTTGCATCTGATCTAATAGTCTTATAACTAATAGATAAACTTCTTGGAAGATATCATTAAGCTTAGCAGGCTACTATACTCCAGAACCCCAAGGCTAACAAAAAATTTATAAGAAAACATCTGATCCTTCTGAAAGAGCTTGCCTTACTCGGTTGGAGTCCACCTACCTGCTACCTCCTCCACTGCCATTGGACCATGTAGTAATTCCTGACTTTCTTTTGATTTGTGACCATAAAAGCTCATGAAGCCTCTTCCATATATCATTCAGGGTGAATTGAATCTGTATTCTTAAGCCATGGTCACTCTTGGCTTAGAATAAGCTATTTTCTATTTTAGTTTGCTTATTCCTTCATTTATTTATTTTTATGTATTTAGTATAGAGTCTATAGGGTCTCACTACGTAGATTGGACTCGTGGTGATTCTACTGTCTTCAGCCTCCCAAGAGCTGGGATTACAGGCATGCACTACCACACCCAATCTCAATCCTGTCGCAGCGCACCCCAGGGGCGGGGCTAGCGCAGCACACCGGAAATCGAACTCCACCCCTGTGCTCTGCCTAAGCAAGCATTTTCGTCATATTTCCTTTAAAGCAGAGCCATTAGTTTGTGTTGACACTGATGCACCAGCCAACCCAATCTGCCTGGACAGAAGAGTTTCCTGCAATAGGAGTTTTAGAGCTAAAACCAGGGGGGTTCCAGGAAAACTGAAGCAGAGCGGCTTCTTGAAAATTTGACTACAGAAAAATTATGCAGAGGTCAGCAATTTGGATAATGGCTATAGAAATACAGTAGCTGTTGTACTTTAAAAAACGTCTGCACAGTCTTTTACTTTATTCAGAAAAGAAGAGAACATGTATCAGATTATAGTTTTACAAGGGCATATTGAGAAGTG
This sequence comes from Myocastor coypus, assembly GCA_004027025.1. Lineage (NCBI taxonomy): Eukaryota > Metazoa > Chordata > Mammalia > Rodentia > Myocastoridae > Myocastor > Myocastor coypus. Next base: position 9,945 of record PVJA010010063.1, read on the forward strand.
TTTTGCTGCTTTAGGCTTCTATTCATTCTCTTTCAGAAGCTAACTGTGGCCAGTTTGTGTGTGTATGTGTGTGTGTGTGTGTGTGTGTGTTTTCTTCCAAAGATAGTTTATGCACATTTAAGTACTAAATATGGTACTGAAAACATTCAAAGGGCAGCATACTAAACACTATTTTTTGTCTAACTTGGGCAACAGCAGAAATAAGGAGTAGATACATTCTTCTCAGTGGTTTTATAATTCTTGCCTGGATTTACAGCATTGTCATGAGTTTAGTAAGTTGTCCACTAGTAGACTTTTAGTTTGCTTCTGACTCAGGGTCACCAATACAAAACAAGGCTGCAATGAATACTCTTGAGCACCTGGGTTCCAGCTGTGCTGTTCAATGTCACGTTGTCCTCTGCAGAGGCTCCAGTGAGTTAACCTCTTAGCAACAATGCAGAGGAGCGCAGATGCCCACGCATCCTGTAATTCAGTCAGGGTCAAGGCTTGGTCAAGGAAACCCTAAATTGGCCTAGTAATTGGGTCTCTCCTTTTACTTTCTCGCTGGTCTCTACAGGCTACCAAGGCAAAATTGTCCTCTAGCCAGAGCCATTTCCTGTCTTCTTTGCTGCCTTTGCTGCGTCAACTCATTAGCCTTAATTGTCTTCTTCGAAATGAGCCCCAGCTGTGTCATTCTTTCAGGGCCTGCAGAGTTATGGGAAACACTGTGCACGCCAGGGATACATCTGTCGGGATAGAGTGAGGCCTGTGCAACCAGTAGCCAAAGCTGGCGACTGGGGAATCAATCGGCTTTGTTTTATTTTTGAACTGAAAATAGGTTGAGTCCGTGAAGGTGGTGAGGAGCAGGAGAGCTTCAGGCCCAGGCCATACAGAGGTGTGAGTGCAGGACATCTGGGTGGCACAGCTGGGTTACAGACACAACTGAGTGCCAGCCCTACCTCCCATCTCCAATTGGTTCATCTACACGGAGAAGCAGATACAGCTCTACCCAGCTCTCCGCTGTCCACTGAAATGAGAGTCAGCTTAGCCCAGACTGTGGAAGTTCGTGGGATGGCTCCCTTGGCTTGTCCACTGGAAGCTGGAGAGATGAGTGAGCCTCTCCCCTGGGTGAGTCCGGGTGGGTCACGGGGTGAGACTACAGTCCAGGTCAGGCTCCTGGCCCCTTCTTCTCTAGCTCCTTCACCCTCAAGCTGCTCCCTAGGTAAGTTGAGCAGCTTTTCCTTGCCATGTCCTTCCACCATGATGCTTTCGCTTTGGTCCCAGCTGACCATGGACTGACACCTTGAAAGCATAAGCCAAAGAAAGAGTCCCTCCCCCAAATTATTTTCTCAACTATTTGATCACAGCTACAAAATCTTGACTAATGTTGTTGATAAGTTATTGGAATTTTGCAAGCCACTTGTTGAATATAGCCATTTAAAATTACACGAATTTAATTAAATATATTTGTTAAAAATGATAATAGCAGATGCTCAAAATATATCACCACCTCCTTATTTGACTGTATCTTGTCCATACTTCTTTTTGACACAGGATCTCATCATGTAGCCCAGGGTAGCTTTGAACTCACTATGTAGCTCAGGTTGGCCCCAAACTCATGGCCATCCTCCTGTCTCAGCCTCCTGAGTGTAGTGATCCACCTGTTTACAGCCTCCCAAGAGCTGGGATTATAGGAGTGCGCCACCACATCCACTCTCAGTTGCTGTCTCAGTGCACCCCAGCGGTGGGTCTGGGGCTTGAACACCTGGCCCCTTGCCTGCTTGCAGGTGCTTTAATCAGCTGAGCTATGTGGTCAGCCTGTGACCTCTATATTTGAAGCACTTATTGTTTCTCTAATATGATACAATTGTATGTGTGACGCACTCTTTTCATCTCTGTGGTTGGTGATCTTCTGTGGGTAACCCAAAATTGGACATTGAGAAGAATTTATACCCCAGAATTGACAGATACTATAAACTAGTGCTCGATTTATTATTTTGTTGATTTTCTAAGCTTAAGAAAGTGAAGGAGAGAGTGTCAGTGTCCTAGATTAAACTTCAAAATTTGTTATGACTTTCCACTTCAGTGGAAAGAGAATTCAGTTAATTAACATTATTTGCATGAGGGTGAGCTTATCAGTAGATCTCATTAGGTGTAATGGTGATGTGTATTGGGAAAAGAGTTCAATTGCATTATAACTCCATTTGTCAAGTCAGAGTTGCATTCAATATGCCTAACCATGGAGCACAGACTAGCAAGGATTAGAAGCACCCTGAGAGAATCAATGAACTATACGGGGTCTCCAAGAGAGACTACTGTGTACTTTATTTATTGTTAACTGCAATTTGTATCGCACACCTTTGTGCCAGTTAATTTAAAATGTCCCTGTGTATGTGTACACAGGGTGACTATTCTTTATTGGAAATGTTTGGAACCAGAAGTGTCTCGGATCTTAGATTTTTTTTTTTTTTCAGATTGTGGAATATTTGCATATACATGATGCACTATCTTGGGAAGTGGAACCCAAGTCTGAACCCAAAATTCATTTATATTTCACGCATCCACTTGGCCTGAATGTAATTCTATACCCTGTCTTTAGTGTGACTGTGCTGCCGGGCACGGAACTTTCCACTTACAGCATCAAGTTACACTCAGAAAGTTTCAGAATGTGGAGTGTTTCAGATCTAGGAGTTTGGATTGGGGCTACTCAGCTTGTAAATGTCATCATTTTTATCTTTCCCTTATGAGCTGGTTGCTAAGTATCTACCCCCATGCTGTTGTCTCCAGATCCAGGATTGTGCGATGTCATAGACTCCACACTGCTATCTTAAAAGGAGCCCTGACACTCTTGTCTGCCTGCACTGTGAAGCAGGCACGAGAGGGTCTCACATGACCCCCCTCATGCCCCCTCTCCCAGGGAGCCCACAAAGTGGGCACCCAAAGCACAGAGAGCCAGACGGGGACCGCCGCCAGCCCGGCCCTGAGGAGCTGGCTGGCTTCTGGCCAAGCCCTTTCTACTGAACTTTCTGTACAGTGGCCAGAAGTTTTCAGCATTTTTCTGACCCAGAACTTGGCACCCTTCTGAATCAGCAGGCCAAGCCAGCTGATGTGTGCCAGGAACACATCTGAACTTTGAAAAGTTATCCAGGTTATGCCGGAGGTCATCACACTAGAGAATTATTTTATTAAGATAAGGGCCATTGAAGACGCAAAACAACCAAAACTAATAACATGCGATTTGCGAATCAACACTTCTGACACGAACAAGGCCTGTGCTATTTTGTTTCCCTGTCACCGCATGCCTGGAGCAGCTGGGGATGCTCTTGTCTGAGGGCTCCAAGTTGGTCTTACCTGAGGAGGTGTTTCCAAGCCAGGCGTCAGGATGCAGGGTGTGGGGCTGGGGAGCTTCTTGCCTCAGTATATCATCCAGAATTCTATACACAGCAATAGGTGTAACTTTTGTTTATGTAACTATCAAGCAGATTTATTAAACAGAATGAGGGAGGCCAAGGGACCTCAACGAAGATCTTACTCAGCTGAGGCTACTATAGCAAAACACCAGAGACTGTGAAGTTTGTCTATTCATTTAGGTGTTAGCAAGGATCGAACTCAGGACTTGTACTTGCCAGGCAAGCACTTATTCCACTGAGCTACATCCCCAGCCCTCTGACTATGAAGTTCAAATAACATGCATTTATTTCTCACAGTTCTGAAGGCTGAGACGTCTGAGATCAGCGTGTTGTGAGGGCTGGGGCTCTCTTTCTGGCTTGTACACAACAACATTCTCACTGTGCCTGTTTGTGGAGAAAGAGACAACTATTATCTTCCTCCTCTTCCTTCTCCTCCTCCTCCTCCTTCAGTGGCACTAACCATACCACACAATGCTGTCTTAGCCTCTTTCTTATTACTGGACCATTTTGTCATCTGATAGGTGCAATGTAAAAAGGAGAGATTTATTTTGGCTCATGGTACAGTCCATGGCTGGCTCATGGTACAGTCCATGGCTGGCTCATGGTACAGTCCATGGCTGGCTCATGGTACAGTCCATAGCTGGCTCACTTCAAGGCAGAAATAAGTTGTGGAGGTAAAGGTGCTCAGTCCTGGTGTTCTGAAAGCAGAGGGAAGAGAGGAGCCAGGAGGGAGGACAACCCTTCCAGGTCATGCCTCCAGTGACCTGACTCTACCCACACCCAATGGCTCTTTCTCCAAAAACCCTGCTTCTCAGTGCGTGAGAATTTGGAGACATTCTTGATATAAACCCTAATGGGGGCTTGACCCTGAAGTCTTGATATTGGGTAGTATTAAAGAAAAGAAGTTCAATTTTGCTCAGGGTTCCAGCTCGAGGCTGTGGGGTAGTATCTGATGCCATTTTCCTTCAGGCAGTATCCTGATGGAGCTTAGGGCATCCCAGAGTGAGAGACAGGGTATGTGCTTGTGGGTGTGCTGTGGCCAATTTCCCTCTTCTTAGAAAGCCACCAGGATTTGGTAATTGAGTCTCCTGTCTGAGCACCCCCTCTCTTTGGAATTATCTTCCCAAGGCCCAGCCATATTGCATTAAGTTCCTACCCTCTCGATACCTCATAATGGAGATTCAATTTCAACATGACGTTGAGAGAGGATGAGCCGTATTTACCCCATTGGACACCTTCGTGCTTTAACCTAAGTCTAATTATTTTTCAGAGTCCCTACCTCCAAATACCACTATTGGAGTTAGGTCTGGAAACCCCCATCATATTAAAAAAACTGCCTGGAGAAACTTTAGGAATTTTTGCTGATCCTCTTGCTACTCCTGGACATTGGATGCCTCTGCTGGTACTGCTTCTGTTGCTGGCCTGGGGCTCTGGACGTCCTTCAAAGCTGCTGCTGTGGCTGCTGCCACCCTGCCAGAGGACAGCCTGCCCCTTCTTTGAGTGTGTCCTGAGGCTTGATTTGGGCCCAGGTCACCAGGGTCTCAGCAGCTTGGGCTCTGTAGCAACAGAGGCTGGGCAAGATTACTTGGTTCTTCAGTGGGAGGAAGGTCCTGCTTTTGACCTAGAAGCACCGACAGTGTGTTGAAAACAAAGGAAGAGGACTGAACATCTCAGTAGCCCAAAAAAAGAAAATCCGCTGTTCCTGGCCCACTGTCACATGACTTTCTGGCCATCTTGGGCTCCATGCAACCAACACTCACCGAGCCTTCTGTTCTCCATGCTGGGGATAGATCCCCTTCTCTTCTTCCTTAGGATGAACTGTGAGAGACTCTGGCTCTGCTGAGCTCTGCTGCTTGTGGCTATGGTTGTCCTCAGGACAACACCCAGGGCTCCTCCGCAGCATCGGGGCTATGATGCTTAAATCTCTGCTCAACCTGCAGGGAAAATGTGGTCCAAACATGAGGGCATCCGCCTTCCCTGGGCCAAACCCTGGTGCCCGGTGCTCCCTGCAGGGTCTCTGCTGCCTCAGCAAAGGCCTTGCAAGGTGTCAGCCACCGCATTCTTGACACCATGACGGGGGCCATTCCTTGTCTTAGTGTTTTAGCTTGAAAAGTGCCTATTTTTGCTTCTGTAACCATTTTTATGGTCCTTTTTTAAAGTGTATTTAGTACAGGGTCTTCAGGGTCTCACTGCACAGATTGGACTACGAGTGATCCTCCTGTTTTCAGCCTCCCAAGCGCTGGGATGAAAGGTGCGTGCCACCATGCCCAGTCTCAGTCACCGTCTCAGCCTGCCCCCGGGGGCACAGGGCTAGCACGACACACTGGGGATTGAACCCCAGTCCCTGAGCCTGCCTAAGCAGGTGCTTTAGTCTGCTGAGCTACCTGGCTGGCTCTGCTTCTGTAGCTATTAACTCATACACGTTCTGTTTGGCACTATAGTTTTTAAACACTTCCACCATAATTAACTCATTTTATTGGTTTAGCCACCTTCTGAAATAGCCAGAGCGGCTATCATTCATCACAGTTACTAGAGAGTAGCCGTGCCAAGGCATCTGTGTCTCTCCTGGCTTCGCCGAGGGCTGGCAGGCCTCTCATGACAGCAGGGGCTGCTACCAGGGGGCGGGCTCCTCACAGCCGGGGTCCTTGCTTGTGGCTTGTGCTACCTTGGCCTTTGCAGGCTGTACAGGGTCTCCACAGTCCAGTCCAGAGCTCTGTTCTGGCTCTGGGGCTCCCCCTGCAGGTAGAGAGGAACACTGCACAAGAGCTGAGTCCCTCCTGGCCTGTAGCCCTCCGAGCTCCTTCTCAGCTGCTGCCCTGCTGCTTGGGGATGTGTCAGTGACAAAGCAAAGGCTGCTGAGGAAGTGGCCACCGTCCTCTAAGAGGAGGCAGACAGGTGCAATCTGTGCCAACCCCGCCTGAGGTTTGGGAGACAAACGACTTTTGTTTCTGACCAGTGGGAGTGTCAAGTGATTCCAGCCTGATGACATTACAGCCAGCGGATCACAAGGGAGCTCTCCCTTCAGAAGAGGGAAAAACAGTTGGCAGAGGCCCTGTCAGGCCTCCTGCTAAAGGTGGGGCGGGGTCACAGGCAGGCTGGGAGGTGGCAGGTGGGGCGGGACCTAGAGCAAGAGGAAACTAGACCGAATGTAGTGAGGCCAGGCAGTGTACAGACAGCGCGTGGCCGGGGCCACACAGACAAGCCAGTCACAGACGTAGGGAGAGAGAAAGGTCCAGAAGGAAACGAGAATGAGGGAGGGAGAGCCACGGAGAGCAAAGGGACTAGGCGTGGTAGAGCAGCGGCGGGAGACATTTAATGGAGGGGGTTGCCCCTAACTCAGGAACCCAGACAAGTAATGTCTTACAGCACCAAAAGAACAATGAATACGAACCATCTAGGATGGGCAAAACGCCTGCATTTAAAAAGATGACAGGGTCAGCGAGAGCGCTGTATTGAGCCCTATTGGAACCTGAAGCGAAAGGAAAATCAATACCATCGATCTCGTCTTTATTTAAGATGTAGGCATTTTGCTCCTCATAGATATTTTTTTTTTTTTCAGGATTCATTTTGAGTTTTAAAAATATGGCCTTGGGTTATCACTTTTCTTGCTGGCTGAGTTTTTTGGCTGGCCCTTAAGTTCTGCGTCTGAGGGGGGCAGGGACTTAGCTCAGAGGCACAAGTGCCTGCTCGATAAGCAGTTTGATTCCTAGTCCAAAAAAAATTTTAAAAATAAAAAAAAAACTGGTGTCCGAGGCAGCCGCAGCGTGGCACACAGTTGTTTGTGGAATGCAGACCTCTTCTCGGCACCACCCAAGACCTCACGGCTGGTGTGCGACGTAGGGTTCTGCCCTTATTTTGGAAGACGATGCTTTGAGTGATTTTGTTTTTGTTTTTTCAGGTGAGAGACCAGATGACTTGGGCCACCTGCACTCAGCACGACACGGGCACAGATCTGTGGAGGAGCTGCCTGGGTTGAGGTTTGCTCTGTGACATCCCGAAGGGTGAGACTGGGTTGTTCTGAGCAGGGGCTTGACCTGATGGCACACCTTTTTTTTTTTTTAATTTTCCAATTTTTATTTTTGTTTTGGTTTTACCATCCATAAAAGTAGCCATGGTCCTGGAATAGTAGCCCTGGCCTGTATTCTGGCATTGCAACCTTGAACAGCCTGAGAACATTCTGGAATTCCAGAGAGGAGCTTATCAGATATGCCAATCAGGGCTTTTCTATTTGGCTTTCACTGGAGGAAGTTGAAAATGCTGCCCGTGCCCTCTGGGTGCTGAAGCTGCCTTTGACGCCTCTTTGCCTCTGCCTCCTCAAGGGGACTGAACTGAAGTCCAGGCCTCGCTGTACTAGGCACGTGCTCCCCATGACCCCCTGAATGTCAGCTCCAACCCCCCCCCCACGCTATTCCGAAGGAGGTTCTTGATAAGTTGCTGAAGGCTGGCCTTGAAAGTACAGTGCTCCTGCCTCAGCCTCCCAAGAAACTGGGGTTCCAGTAAGGTGCTTTCACACAGGTATAAGGATTTCTGAAGCACTCTTTCGGTAGCCCTGGGGATGTAGACAAGTGAAAGATTTGATGAAAAGTTTTGTTTAGTGCAGGCCTGGCACAGCTGAGTGGGTGGCATCACTGGCCTCTCCTCCCCTCCCTCCTCCTCACCGCTGTCACCACGTACCGTGCTAGGGAAGTTGGGTTTGCAAATGATTCCTCCCCTTCATTTGCTAATAATCTTATAAGCAAAGGTAAGACCCGCGGTGCCCTACTGCCTCTCTTGCTCCTTGACATCCTTGCAAAGCATAAGGCTCACAGTTTACACGTTAGGAGACAAAGGCCCAGACAGCCAGGGCTGGGTTCACACTTAGGCACAGGAAAAGCCAAAGTCCAGACCTAGCACGTGCCACAGCCTGTGCAATTGGCCTGCCTTACAGAGACAGCGGTTAATTGGTTGTCAGGCGACTATTCTTTTGTGGAAAACATACAAGATGTGCAGAACCGGCAAAAGACACGGGCATGATTAATTATGTAAAAAGAGGAAGGACATGCTTTTCCACCAGAGAGAGAGAGAGATAGATAGAGAGAGACAGAGAGACAGAGAGACAGAGAGAGACAGAGAGAAACAGAGACAGACAGAGACGGAGACACAGAGAAACACAGAGACACAGACACAGACAAGAGACAGAGACAGAGAAAGACAGCGACACAGACACAGAGACGAGAGACAGAGAGACAGAGAGAGACAGAGAGAGAAACAAGAGACAGAGAAACAGAGAGACAGAGACAGAGAGAGACACAGTGAAAGACAGAGACACATACACAGAGACAAGAGACAGAGACAGAGATAGGAGATACAGAGAGACAGAGACATAGAGAGATAGAGACAAAAAGGGAGAGAGATAGACAGACAGAGAGACAAAAGATGGAGAGACAGAGAGACAGAGAGAGACCTCCAGTAGGTTAGCAGAGAAAGGAAGACCTGGACTCAAAGATCCTCGATTTTGCAAAGTATGAAATTCCCAGGTGATGATTTCAGGGCTGGCTAATGATACCTTTTTTTGATGCCATGACACCTGTAGGGCTGTGTATGCACCGGTCACAGGTGAGGAGGGAGTGGTGAGTGATCTCACTTTGTTGGGAATGTGTGAGCCTGTTGTCCTTACTTTTATTGAACACCCTAAAGAACAAGGTCCTTTTCTTTGTTCTTGTGTGAGGGAGCACATGTGAGTCAGTGGCAGGGAGGGCAGGGGTGAAGCCAGTGGAGGCAAGAGGTGGGCCGGGGCTACTCCTCCTTCTTCGGTGTATTTGATCAAAGTTTTGTACCTTCATGCCAGTTCCATTCAAGGCTGCTTAAAGCGCCTTAGCAAATTCTGAAGCAACAATTTTCCCCCAGTGGGAAATTACTCTTTAGAAAATTATGGAAGCGATACCTATGAAAAAAGAAAACACACACACAAGTGTAAAAGAAAGTGAGATCATTTATCATTCCTTCACCATATGCCCTGCGCACGCACAGTCCTGCGAGAGTCATGCTATAAAGATGGGGGGTGGAGCACGCTGTTGATAGACACCTCTTGGGTAGGCACGCAGTCATTTCTTCCCCCCTCTGGGAGCACCCTAATACTCAAAGTGAGGTCTTCATAGTCATACTTGTTATTTGATGAGCCAGTACTTGTTGGCTGTAGCATAAAATATGACATAGTCTACCTACTTCAATTTATACCAGTCCCCTTCCATTAAAAATTGGCATTTTTCCCCCTGAGATTCCTATAGCTTTGCTTTATTCTTAGTTACTGTACTCTTTCTTCTGTTCCATGGGCAGGAAATAGCAGTGTCTATCCAGAGTTCCTGGGGTTACTGTATCTTCCGCACCATTTTTTATCTTTCTCTTAGGCCAGCCAGAATCAATTCATCCTCCCTGCACCTGGGAGAAACTTAGCAGATGCTGTATTATACCCACTGTCTCACTGCCGATTCTCACTTGGCGCATCACTGCTGTTTCCCATGGATGAAGATGTCACCACCGTTTCCCATAGGCGTAGATGGTCACAGGTTCCTGTGTGATGGTGTGATGGTGTGGTGTAGCCCAAGGTGTGTGAAGGTGCTGCATTTATAAAGCTAGAGATGCTTTTCAGCCTTCAGTTCTGAAAGTATGGTCTAGTCACTGGAGACTGCTTTTTGTCATCTTTTAAGACAGTGCTACAGTAATTAGTACAATATTCATTTCTATATTTCTTATTCTTCATGACAGATTTTGAGAAGTGAAATTAGTAAAGGTTTATATAATTTCATTTCTGTATATTAACAAATTTCTAGGGCTGGGGAGATGACTCCGTAGAATAAATGCCTGCCTGGCAAGTGTGAGGTCCTGAGTTCAATCCCTGGTACCACAAAACCCAAGACAAACAAACAAACAAACAAACAAACAAAAAATCCAAATTTCTTCTGACTAAATTTGTACCAATTTACATGACCAGTAAGAGTCTGAACACCGAACATAGATATTTTAAATCTTTTTAATTACCAATTTCATAGAAAATAACCTTAAAAAGGACAGTATATGTTTTATTATGTCAGTAATAGGCTCCTGAAGAACTCTCAAGGAGGCCATCAACTAAAATGAAAGAATGCCATTACTTATTTGAGTCACGATATAAAATTACTAATTTGAGTCACTATATAATTACATAGGTAGATATGTAATTTAAAAAGACAGGAAGTTCGGCATAAAAAAAAACCAAACAAACGAGACACATCCAAAACCCTTGTTCGCCCTTTCCTCACATTGGAGATAGCTGTAATATTCCAGGTTGGGTTTATAATTTAAAGGGTTTTTGTGCCATAATTATAGAAGTGTACTATCAATAATATATATTTTATTTGTTTTAAAATTATATACTGTATTATAGTACTTTATTTTTTTTACTCATCATTATGTCTTTGAAATTTATTCATGTCAATAAGTGGAACTTTAGTTGGTTTACTATAAATAGTGTAGGTTATTCCATTGATTTAACTTATTCAAATTTTGAAAGACCAGTTCTCTACTTATTAATGTTAATGAATTTTTAAAATATACCTTTTTCTGTATTTAGGACAGGGTCTACACAGTCTCATTATGTAAATCAGAGTCATAATGATTCTCCTGTTTTCAGCCTCCCAAGTGCTGGGATTACAGGTGAGTGACACCATGCCCAGTCTCAATTGCTGTCTGTTATGGTTTATGTCTAGTTGCCCCCCAAAGCCTCATGCAGTCATGGGATGGGGACTTCTATAGATTGAGACTTGACTCATGAGTCACTGGGATTATGTGATTTAATACTGATCTAGAATTTGAGACTTGATCCGTGGTCACTGAGATTATGTGTTTTAAGTACTTCTGGGATTAAGGGTGTAGCCTAAGGCAGATAGGCTAAGGCAGAGAGCCTGATGTAATTTAAAAAGAGAGACAGAGAGACAGACTCAGGCTATTGCTCTGCTGCCCTGGTTGGTCGGTTGCCTCTGTCACGATTGGTGCTCTTCCGCTGCCATGAACTTGGTGCTCTCTGCCCTGTTCCATGCAGCCTTGGGCCAGTAGAATATGGACTGAAACCTCCAGTAACTGTGAGGTAAATAAACCTTTCCTTCCTTCATTTTGAGTGTCGGGTATTTGTCCCAGCAAGTAAAAAGTAACTAAGACACTATCTAAGTGCGCCCCAGGGCGTGAGCCAGTACATAACATATATTATTTCTACTAAGACTTTGGTGTTGTCATTGCCTTCATTCATTGTACAGCTTATCTATTCATTTTATATTATTAGTTAAATTATTTTCAATTTTAATGTGAAAGGTATTAATATCTTCCTTAATCATTTTGTGTGGTTCTTTTTTACTCTTGAGGACAGGCTGTCCAATTTAAGATAAGTGCAAGGAGGCAGGGAGATGAAATCTTTTGCAGAAGGGAATCAGACCCAAAGAGGAAGGGGAGGAGGAGGAAGGGGAGGAGCATGTGATGGAAAAAGAATTCAGATGTGTGACGTGCATGGACCAACTTGCCCCAAAGAGTGTGGTCATAACGCACTGCAACACATATCAACATTTTTTTCCAAAAGTTCACAAATTTTGTTTCTTCATTTAAACTTTTAATCCATCTGAAGTTGACTTTTATGACTGGTGTAAGCTACCATTTGGACCGCTAATTACCCCAACTGCTGTAGATCAATTAAGTGTGTTCCCACTGAATGGAAAAGCCAGGGCTATCCCACACCAGAATGTTTTTGCCCTTAGTCTATGTTGTTCTGTCAGTCTAATTTTCTTTTTGCATGTTGTGATCATGCTGTCTTAGTTACTGTAACTTTCTATTACTCTGATATTCTAAGTCTGGTATCAACAGCATACATCTTTCCAATTCCTTTCTCTTAACGATGTCAGATACACTCACCATTTATATTTTCTTACAAGACTTAGAATCAACTTGTCAAATTCCGTGGGTTGTGATTCTCAGTGAATTGTTCTGGGTAGAATTGCTATCAATATGGTATTTAACACTCCCCTCAATATACATGGTATATCCCTTTATTCATTAGAAATTTTATTGTTTTTGGCAATGTACCATAATTTTCCTTCCAGTTAGTTTCATATAAGTTTTGTTAGGTTCCTCGCTCGAGCCCTACTGAAAGTCTTACCACTTTCGTGACTGTTTTGTATGAGATTCTTCTTTTGTAGATAAATATTTTCTAAGTTGTTATTCGGGCTTCAGAATTCTATTGATTTTTTTCTTTGTTTCTTTAAGCTGGGCGGACTTGATAATAAAATTGTATGGGCCTTAGGTCTCTTTTCTTTTAGGGATTAAGGAGTATGAATAGGTTTATGATTATGAATTCAATTTATTCAATAATTATTCAATTAGTCACTTTTCTATTGCTGAGACAAAATGTGATACTCGCAATATAATGGTTACTTTTCTCTCAGTGCTGAGACAAAATACCTGACACTCAAAATTAAGGAGGGAAAGGTTGATTTAGTTCACATTTTATGGAGGTTTCAGGTCATAATCAGCTGGCCCCAAGGCAGGATGGTGTGGGAGAGGGGCAATAGTTCATGTCAGTAGAAGAGAGAAAATGCAACCAGAGAAAAAAGGGGGAGCACAAGCCTCTTTTCCTCCCTTATATTGTATGCATAGCACCCACCTCTGGTGGGGGTAGAACTCACACCATCTACCTGCCCTCCTATTGCACAGGTTTGAGATGTTTGCAAAGTGAGGACGCTAGCTCCCTTTTTTTTTTAAAAAAAAAAATATTTTTATTTTTTAAATTATTTTTTACAATAGTTAATACATTGCATAATGTTGTCTTCATCATAGTTGTTCAGAGTAGAAGATGCAGACATGATTTTTTATCTAAACATCCTTAGTACAAATCTTTCTTTTCACTTCACAAAACAAAAGCAGCTGTGTATATAAAGTCTAATAGTCCATAACAGTAGTGAATTATCAGCTCATCTGGCATTTTCAGGGGCTGTTGACTTACGCCTTTTACAACATAGCATATTAACATGGCTTTCCTTTTTGTGCCTTGTGGTTAGGCTTTTCTGCTGGATGGTTAAGACCAAGATAAAGCAAGACCTATGTTACAAAAAATATGTAACTTTTATATCTGACCAGGTCAGTCAGGTCCCCTCAGGGTTTACCCTGGAACCATGTACTGCAGTTTGCAAAACTTATGGCAGCATCAGCCATCTGGATGAGTCATGGCCACTGCTTGACCAATTTGTTCTCTGTGACAGCCTGAGAGAATGTTTTCTCTCTAGGTGACTCTCCTTAGGCACACTGTACATCATTGATCCCTTTCCTCTGCGGCCCCATAATCTCCTTGAACAGGAAATTTGGGACTCCACTGAGTTATAGGATGTTACAGTATAGCTTCTATTATGTCTTACATTCTCACTAATCTTGAAGGTCTGGAGCCAAAATATTGACTGTACTCGTATCCCTTATTTTTCTCTAATTATTTGGACTGCCAACTTAAGTTGTTAACCATCCAGAAGAAAAGCTTAATGATATTATTCCACATAATTAAGGAAATTGTGCTTAACATCACTATCTTTCTGAATATCAAATGCCCTAGACATAACATGAAGCATATTTTCCACCAATTATTGATATTTTAAACTTTAAAACCCCTATCGAATGTAAAAAACAGAACAAATACACATTGTTACACCGATATTTTTGAGCTTAACCATTTACAAAATGGTAGCATTACACTTCTATGGTCTTTTTTCTTTGTCGCATATTCTATTACTTTTTTTCTTTCTTTTTTTTACTTTTATGCAAACAATTAATTGAGAGAGAGTATAGCAACAACTGATATGACATTAGAAGACCAGAATGATAGGTATTCCAAGCATGGTTTCAGCATTACACATTGCTATTTTTAATGAATTTGCTTAGTTCACAGACATCAGTATATACAGTTAGTCAGGGTGTAAGTTCTACCAGTTACCTGCTAGTTTCAAAAACCCGTTGGAGATTTTTAGGACCATTGTCTTAATCATCTTGTGTATAAGTGCATGTTTTTGCCCCTAGCATGTTTCCTAATTTTTCTCTTAGCTCTCTCTTCATTGTTTAATCTTTAAATTCTCACTTTTCACTTAACTATATTATACCTTTCTATTTTTATTTCTTCTTTTGAGTTCTTATATTAGGGAGACTATATGATACTTACACATGTACATCTGGTTTATTTCACTTAGAAGTATTTTTTCAAGATGCGTCTACTTATATATGAAGGCTTTGAATTTGTCATTCTTTATAGCTGAGTAATATTCCATTGTATGAAAACAACACATCATCTTTTTCAAACATTCTTCAGGTGATGGACATTTTAGTTGTTTCTATGATTTGGCTATCATAAATCATGCTGCTATAAACAAAGGTGCACAAATATCACTATGGTATGATGTTTTCAGTTCTTTTGGGAAAATGGGGGATAGCTGGATTGAATGGGATTTCCAGTCCTAGTTTTTTAAGGAGTCTCCACACTGATTTCCACAATGGCTACACCAGTCTGCATTCCTACCAACAGTGGGGAAGGGTTCCTTTTTTTCACACAGACTCTCCAACATTTGTTGTTGGTTGATTTCTCTATGCAGCCACTCTTTCTGGGGTGAGATGGTATCTCAGTGTTGTTTTAATTTGCATTTCACGGATGGCTAGTGATGTGGAGCATTTTTTCATGCATTTATAAGGTTCTAGTATTTCATTCTCTGGGAAGTGTGCATTCATCTCAAATGCCCATTTCTGGATTGGGTCTTTCAATTTGGGGGCCCTAATGTTTTTTAGTTCTTTATAAATTCTAAGTAGAAGACATTTGTCTCAGTGCTTGATAGTTAAGATTTTTTTGAAATTTGTGGGGTCTCTTTTCACTTTGTTGGTAATTTCTTTTGATGTGCAAAAGCTTCTCATTAAGAGGAGGTCCCAGTTGTTAATTCTTTCAAGCATTACATGTGCAGTTCGGTTTTTTTTTTCCATGAACTGCTTCCCTACCCCAATGGTTTCAAGATTTTCTCCTACTTTCAGTTCCAGGAGATTTAGTGTTTCTTTTTTAATATTTAGATCATTAATCCATTTTGACTTTAGTTTAGTTTAGTGCAGTTTAACTTTAGTTTAGTTTAGTTTGATAGACCTAGGTCAAGTTTTAGTTTTTGGCATGTAGAGGTCCAGTTTTTCCAGCACCACTTGTTAAAGAGGCTATCTGTTTTCAAATAAACATGTTTGACCGCCTTGTCAAAAATAAGGTGTGTTTGTATTTACTTCTGCATCTTCTAATCTATTCCACTGATCCTCAGGTCTATTTTTTTTTTTTTTGCCAGTACCATGCTGATTTTATCACACTAGTTTTGTAGTATAGTTTTAGGTCAGGAATTGTAATGCCTCCTGCTTTGTCTTTGTTGCCCAGGATTGCCTTTGCTATTCGAGGTCTTTTCTGGTTCCAAATAAATTTTAGGCATGATTTCTCTAGGTCTGTGAGGTATGTTGGTAGTATTCTGATTGGGATTGCATTATATCTATATAACAATTTTGGGAGTACTGCCATCTTTACAATGTTGGTTCTTCCTATCCAGGAGCAGGGAATATCTTTTCATCTTCTGAAATGCTCTATGATATATTTTCTTTCAGAGTACTATAGTTCCATTGAATAGATCTTGTACTTCTTTAGTTAGATTATTTCTTAGGTATTTCATTTTCTTCAGTGCTATTGTAAAGAGTATTGTTTCTCTAATTTCCCTCTCAGTGTGTTTGTTATCTGTGTAGAGGAATTCTACTGACTTTTGGGTATTGACTTTGTACCCTGCTATGCTACTGAATTTGTGTATTAATTCTAGCAACTTCTTGGTGGAGTGTTTTGGGTCTTCCAAGTAGAGTATCATGTCATCTGAGAATAATGATAGTGTAACTTGTTCTTTTCCTATTCTTATTGATGTTATTTCTCTCTCTTGTGTAATAGCTCTAGCTAATGTTTCCAGAACTATGTTGAATAGAAGTGGTCATAGAGGACATCCTTGCCTTGTAGGAGATTTGAGAGTAAAAGACTTCAGTTTTTTCCCATGAAACTTATGTTAGCCATTGGATTGTCATAGGTGGCTTTTATCAGGTTGAGGTAGAGGCCATCTGTTTGAATTTGAACATGAATAAGTGTTGGACTTTGTCAAAAGCCTTTTATGCATCAAGTGAGATGATCATGTGGTTTTTGGATTTAGCTCTATTGATATAGTGTGTTACATTTACCGATTTGTGTATTTTGAGCTATCCTTGCATCTCTCAGATGAATGATACCTGGTCATGGTGTATAATCTTCTTAATGATTTGCTGCATTCTATTTGCTAGAATTTTATTGAGGATTTTTGCATCTATGTTCATGAGAAAGATTGGTCTGTAGTCCTCTTTTTTAGTTGCATCCTTTTCTGGTTTGTGTATCAATGTAATACTTGATTCCAGGAATGATTTTGGGAGGATTGTTTCCTTTTCAGTTTCATTCAAGAATTTGAGATGTATTGGGATTTTTTTTTTAATTTTTGAGACAGGGTCTCACTGTGCAGTTGAGGCTGGCTTTGAGCTTACTTTTGTAGCCCAGGCTGGTCTCGAACTCACAACGATCCTCCTGCCTCAGCCTCCCAAGTGCTGGGATTACAGGCGTGAGCCACTTCCCAGCTTGTATTGGGATTATATCTTCTGTAAATTTCTTGTAGAATTCAGCTGTGAATCCATCAGGATGTGGACTTTTGCTTGTCAGCAGGTTTTTTTTTTTTTTAAATTACATTTTGTATTTCATTGGCTGTTATTGGGTTGTAGAGCACACTTAAATCTTATTGATTCAGTTTCCATAATTTGTACCTTTCTAGGAATCTGTCCATTTCATCTGTCTTCAATTCTGTGAGAGTAAAGATTCTCAAAGTAGCTGTGAATGATATTCTGAGTCTCCACTGGGTCTGTGATAATTTTGCTCTTTTCGTTCCTTATTGCTTGAATTTGAGTTTTTTCTTTCCTCTTCTTGATAAGGTTAGCTAGGGGCTTGCCAACTTTATTTACTGCTTCAAAGAACCAGCTTTTTGATTCACCAAATCTTTGTATTTTTTCTTTATCTTGATGGAATTAATTTTTGCTCTAATCTTTATAATTTTCTCCTGTCTTTGGGCTTCAGGTTTGGTTTGCTCTTCTTTTTCTAGATGATCAAGGTGCAACATTAGAGTATTTATCTGTTCCCATTCAGCTTTCTTAATGTGTGAGTTCAAAGCTATAAATTTCTGTCTAAGAACTACTTTCATTGCTTCCCATAAATTCTGATAAGTTGTGTTTGAATTTTCATTAAATTGTAGGTATTATTTAATTTAATCTGTAACCCATTAGTTACTGAGGAAGGTGCTGTTTAATTTCCATGTGTTTATGTTTTTTGTTTCCAGTTTTATTCCACTGTGGTCAGATAATATGCATGGGATCATTTGTGTTTTCTTACATATGTGTAAGCATGATCTATGGACTAGCATGTGGTCTATTTTATTTAATTTTTTTGTCTTTTTGAGACAGGGTCTCGCTATGCAGTTGAGGCTGGCCTTGAGCTCACTTTTGTAGCCCAGGCTGGTCTCGAACTTGCACCAATCCTCCTGCCTCAGCCTCCTGAGTGCTGGGATTACAGGCGCGAGCCACCACACCCGGCTTGTGGTCTATTTTAGAAAGTATCCCATGAGCAGCTGAAAATGATGTGTGTTCAGAAGTGGCTGAGTGGAACACTCTGTATATGTCCACTAAGTCCGTTTGTTCCAAGAACTGGTTCAGTTCTGTTATTTCTTTGCTAACTTCTTGTCTGCTTGACCTATCTTTTTGGGATAAGGGGGTGTTAATTTCTCCTACTGGAATTGTGGTATTGTATATTGGAGTTTTCATGTCCATTAAGATTTGTCATAGAGCTGGGAGCTCCCATGTGGGGAGCATACACTTTTATGAGTGTTATCTCTTCCTCTTGAATTTTTCCCCTAACTCTGTATGTTGTGATCTTTTTAAATCTTATTTGATCATTCTTGGTTTGAAGTTGAGATTGTCTGAGAGTAGGAATGCTACCCTTGCTTTTTTTCTGAGGTGTGAGGACATATAGTGTTGTTTTCTATCCTTTGACTTTCAGCCTATGAATTTCTTTATATGTTAAATGTGTTTCTTGTGTATAGCATATTATTGGGTTTTCATTCCTAATCTACTGTGCCAGTCTCTTTCTTTTAATTGGTGAATTGTGATCATTTAAATTGATGATTGTAATTGAGATGTACTGATTTATGCTTGCCATGTTATTTACCTACTGTTGGCTACCCCTTTATCTCCTGTGTTTAATTGTTTGCCCTGTTGGCTAAGTTCTTTCCATTTTCATTTGTGGAGTTCTGGTCATTTGGGTCTGTCTCTAGAATATGTTTTAGTAATCTGTGTAGTGTTGGCTTTGACATCATGAAATTTTTTTTTGAAAGTTTTCTCTTATTTTATTTATTTTTTTCTTGTTTCAGAGCCTTTGATTGTTTATTCACTCATTTTTATGGTCGGCTCAGCTGGCACAGCATGTGGTGCCGGGGATCAAACCGCGGTCCCTGAAGCCGCTCAAGCCTTTCCCAAGCAGGCGCTTTAGACCACTGAACCATCCCGCCGGGCCCCCATCATGAAATTATTTAGTTATTCTTTGTCATGGAAGTATTTCACTTCTCCATCAAACTTGAAAGAGAGTTTTTCAGGGTATGGCAGTCTGGGCTGGAATTTGTTTTCATGATTGACTTGAAGAACTCTGCTCTTCTTGACTTCATGGTTTGTGAACATAAATCTGCCATTGTTCTGATGGGTTTTCCTTTAAACGTGATCTGTTTCTTTTCTCTAGTGGTTTTTAGTATGTTATTCTGCTGGATTTCTGGAATCTTGACTATTATATGTCTGGGTGCGTTTTTAATTGGGTTAAAATTATTTAGAGTTCTATATGCTTCCATCATCCAAATGTGAAATTGTTTCCCTGTATTTGGGAAGCTTTCTGCTGTTACTTCTGCCCATATTCTTTTTATATCATTTGTATTGACTCCTTCTTTTTCATTCATGCCTATTAATTTCACATTGTTCATCTTTGCATCATCTTGTAGGTACTGAATTATTTTTTCCTGCATTCTAGTTATTTTTAAGAGATCCTTTCTTACTTTTTCACTAGCTGCTACAGTGTCTTCATGATCTGAAACTCTATCTTCACTCTCATTCCGACAGCTTTGCCAGCATGTCATTGAGGTTTTAAGTTTCTGTATGTCTGTTTCATGTGATCTATTTCTTTCCTATATTGCTTATTAAAGGAGGCCATCATTGTTCTAATCTCTAATTTTTTATCAGTGTCTTCTTCAGAAGCAGTTATTAATTCTTTCATCGTGGTTTTCCTTTCTTTTTTTTTACTTCAGAAAATATTTCTGATCTGATCTTTTCTCTACCCTTCTGCAGTTGTTTCTTTACTTCAGATGCTATTAATTCAGAGATTTCTGCTGTGTGATTCTCATTTTCTTCTATGTTAGTGTTTCCTGTATTTGTTCTGGGTGGGCTCAGGGCCTGAGATTGAATTTTGCTCTTTCTCTTTGTCATTGTTTATAGCACTGTCCTCTGCTCCTTGGTGTAGAGCTTGGTGCAATTATACCTTTAGTGTAATTCTTACCCAAAAGAGATTATATGGTTAAGGCAGTTATAGTTTTCTATTTATAGAACTACAGTTAGGAACACTAAAAGTGGGTAGTGATATTTAGCAGTTGATAAGCTTTTGTAACTAATGAATTTGTATTTTACATGATAACAGCAATTCTTATGTCTGTGTTGCTAAGCAGATATTAAATTGGGAGTTCGTATTTAATTGAGTTCACTTAAGTTCTGTCTGATTACCTCCCTTTGACATATCTGGGACAGATGGAGTCAGAGGATGAGGAGGTTGGGTCAGTGGGCCCCATGGAACAGGAAGTCTCTCTAGCATGCAGCACAGAGGTGCTGGGGTGGGTGGGCAAAGGATGAGGAAGTTGGTCTGTGGGTCATGTGGAGCAGGACGTCAACACTGGCTCCTTCTGAGTCACTTAGTTAAACTTTTAAACTTCGCAAGTTGACACAGTGTGTTAGCCATGACATGCACCTTAAGGGAGGAGAGGTTTATTGTGGCTCACAGCATCAGCAGGTTGAGTCAATGGTTCCAGCCAAGGAGCAGCATGGTAGGATGGTGCAGCAGGAGAAAGCTGGCCACTGAACGGTGACCAGGAAGTTCAGAGGGAGGAGCCAGGGGCATGAGCACACCCTGCCAGGTCACAGCTCAGTGATCTCACTTTCCAAGCCCCTATCTTTGAATGTGAGGGTTTGGGGGAGCATTTTACATCTATGCCATAACCCTATTGATTTTGCCAGTCTTTGTTATTATCCTTAAGTCAATTTTGTTATTCCTTTAATTTTTTTTTTATAGAAAATTGCTCATCTTGCATCAGCTTTGAGATTTATTCATATCAAATATTCTGTAAGTGCTTCTTGTGGCTTTTAAAAGTTTCTATAGCCTTAGTGATCTATCTCCTTTGTCCTGGTACTGTTATTTGGGCTACTTCTATTTTTTTCTTAATTGTTCTGGAGAGTTTTCTAGTTTTAATGAACACATTCTTGAATTGTTTATATTGCCTCTTGTTCTTCTGTTTTCTATTTCAGTATTTTTTACTCTTATTTTGTTTACTCAGCTCTATTTTTATAGGAAGTTTTTATTTATTTTCTAATTCTTTGAGTTGAAATTTTTTTCTTCCAGTGCTATAGACAAATTTATTTAAAGCTCTACATTCTTTTTTTTTTCTTTTCTTTTTGAGACAGGGTCTCGCTATGCAATTGAGGCTGGTTCTGAGCTCACTTTTGTAGCCCAGGCTGGTCTCGAACTTGCACCAATCCTCCTGCCTCAGCCTCCCGAGTGCTAGGATTACAGGCACGCGCCACCACACCCAGTGAAAGCTCTACATTCTTAACTACAGCCTGAATGGCACCAATAGCTTTGATATACAATATTTTTGTTGCATGTCAGGTCCATAAAATTTCATTTCATTATTATCTTTTAACATATGACTGATTTAAGAGTACAATTTAAATTTCAAATACAGATATCCTTGTTTATGAAGTCTACATATTGGACATTGAAAGAAATCTCATTGCATTTTTAAGAGAGTTGAGATTTTATAAAGTATGCTTTCAAATCCAGCATAATTGGACCAAAAAAAAAAATCAGTGACAAGAGAAAAAATTATTTGAAATCCTTACATTGGGAGATCAATAGTATGCTCACAAGTCATGTATGTATGAAAATAAATAATCACAATGAAAATTTAAAAATTTTTTTTTAACTGGATCATAGTGAAAATGGGACAGATCAAAATTTAAGGGGTACAGTTAAATTCTTCTTGAAGGGAAACTGGTAGCACTACAATGCATAGGTGAAAGAAGAGCGCATAGAAGTCCATCTGCTCAGCTCCCCGCTCAATACGGTTGGGCTAATGAGGGCCTCTTCATCACACATGCCTGTAAAAGCATCTTCAAGAGGCGGTGTTTACTTCTCTGTATCGTCATATTTCAGTTTTGTGAATTTACTGCTGCCTGCCTCAGACCTTTCAGCGTCAAACCTTAGGATGGTGTTCTGGAGTTCCTGGTCTGTAAAAGTACTGGGAATTAATTAGAAAAGTCTATTAGCTTTGTTCAGGAAACTCTGACTGTATCTCAGGAGTTCATAATTTTGTTTCACAGTCTCTCTTTTATAAATGTATGCATTTGGTACGGGATCTCACTATGCAGCTCAAATTCATAGTGATCCTCATGTTTCAGCCTCCCTAGTGCTGGGGTTCCGATCTCAGAGGCTGGTTCAGCATGCCCCGGGGCAAGACCAGTGTGGCCTGTAATGCCAGGCATTGAACCTCGGTCCCTGTGCTCTTGGTCTCTTTTTATCAGTCTACAATTTCCCCATCTCTGAGAGTGAGAGCCTATTCACTTGTCCAGTCTCAGTAGGGGATAAAGGAAAGGCTGTGGGGCACAGAGTAGGTGGGCAGCTGCGTACACGCTGCGCACAGAGCCTGTGGAAGACATCACATCCTGCAGGGTGCTGCTCAGAAAATTCAACCTCCCTAGTTGAGAAAGTAAGCGTCTGTTGCTTAAGCCTCCCGTCTGCGGTGTTTTATTACTGACATCTGAGCTAATTTAGACACCTTTCAAATGACTGAGTTGTTTGCTTCCTCTGTGTACTCTGAGCTTGGTGGCCTGCGTCACTGTTCCTCAGCCTCCGTCACCTTGCCTTGTGACAGTTCTATGGAAATGCTCGTGTTCTTTTTGAGGCCAACTATAACGTTAAGGTTTCTTTCTCTTTGTCTATTATGAAACGAGCTAAAGAGTTTATCATAGTGTGAGCATTCTAAGATCTTTAGTAATTTTCAGTAGCAATGAGCCACAGGAATTTACTTTTGCCCTAGAAATGATTCATGTAGACTTAGTTTATTGCAATTTAGAAAATGATTTATTAATTATTTTGTTGGGGGTCTGATTTTTTTTTTTTTTTTGTGGTACTGGGGATTGAACTCAGGACCCTGAGCTTGCCAGGCAAGCACTTATTCCGCTGAGCTATCTCCCCAGCCCAGGGTCTGAGTGTTTGGAATCAACTTGTTCCTAGTGAGCTTGCCGCTTCTCTAAGAATGGGTGTTTTCAGATCGTCAGCAGGAGGCTCCTGGCCGGCTTCTCCTCGGGGGTGACAGCACGTGTGGGTTGAGCCTGGTGTTTCTCCAAAAGCAGGACGCTCTAGCTCTTTATGTTTCTCCACTCACACTACGAACATATCCAATTTTTGCCCTTCTAAGAGAAGGTGGCAGAGTAGTTTCCCTACGATGACGGTAAACGAGGTACACCCTGGGAGACAAAGCGACACTTGATACCTTTGTTTGTGAGTGTGCGGTCTGTGTGTGTTTATCTGATGTCACTGCTGGGAAAGTATTAGGTCATGCTACTGCTGCTTCCCACAGAAAGAGTTTTCTCCCAAACGGGATGTGGAAGTACAGTTCTTGGCACCTCTTGGTCCTCACCCAGCAGAGAGTTTTGACTTGTAGGTGTGAGCTGTTATTTGCGCACCTGCGGTTCTGCTCGCAGACTTAATGCCTGCCTGGTGCTTTTGCTCACACCCACCTCTTTACTCCTCACTGCCACAGGTTCACGTAGCCGTGAGTGTGGTTTTCAGGGTGTGGCTAAAGGCTTGACTGCTTGGGGATCAGGATTCCCCGGAGGTTTTACAAATGAATCTGGACTTCTCTCACCAAGACTCAGGTCACTGAGATTTACCCGCTGGAATCAGTGAAGAGCAGATTTAGGGCAGCCGGGAGAACTTCCTCGTTGTGAGGAAGGGGCATCGTTCAGGAAAGGGACAGGCCTGTCTAGTGTCACAGAGACGAGAGGTAAAACAGTGGAAAGCACAGGCAGCCGTCTTTTTCCCTTGGCAAAGATGCTGTTCTTGGACTCAGAACTGCCCAAGCTGGCCGTGGGCTGTCAGAAGACAGCCTTACCGGGGACTCCAGCTAACTGGCTGAACCTGTGTTGTCTCCGGCTCTTCTAGCACAAATCGTCCAGATCCTGTAGGAATGAAATCTAGGAGGTCAGCTTGTGCATGAAGGCGATTCTGAGGCAAGGGAAGATCTTTTCCTTAGGGATTTGTATCATATTCTTCAGACGAGTTCAAGAGTAAACCTTGGATGGGGCTGGTATACCCAGATGAGAGAAAAGAAGTGTCTTCTCGAGGAGAGCAGGGTTTTATTTCACACATTCACATAACAATCCAGCTGCAGGAGATAGACACCTTGTGTATTTACCGTGGTGGTAGCTCTGCAGGTGCCTGAGTCCTGTGGATATAAATCCTTCTTATTTTATCTCTGTGGGCTGAGATATAGAGGCATATTGCCAATTCTACACATGCTGGTTAGGTGATGGAATACATTTGAATTTTTTAAGATGAAATTAATTTTACTTTTGACCCCTAAAGACCCATTGCTTCCAAAGAAGACTTATCTGAAAGATTAATAGAAAGTACTTAGATCTTGGGCAAGCCTGACTCTCAATCTTACCCAGATAAGTTTTACTTAGAGTAGAGCTCTGAGAATTACATTTTCTATGAACTGGCAAGAAATGACAGATAATACTACTTGATATTCACTGGGACTCTCTCAGAGCTCAGAAAATGAGAGAGTGACACAGTTTTATGGGCAAAATCTCATGAAGTCTAAGGCTCAAAATCCAGACTGAGTCAAACATGTAAGATGAGAAAAGTTTGCCTCTAACGTCTATCCTCCTTTACTCTGTCTTATTCTGAAGAGCTTCGATTAATCCACTAAGGCAGAGCCAGCTAGCATTTTCTGTAAAGGACCAGTTAGTAGATATTGTGAGCTTTCTGAGCCTTTTGCCTTTTGACACTGCCCCGCCCTTCAGTTTAGAGGCTATCAGTCTATTGTTTGTTACTATAATGAAGTAGCAGAGGGACAGCAATTTAAAAATGAATGGAGGTTTATTTAGCTCAGGAGTTTGGAAGCTGAAAGCCCAAGACTGGGTAGTGCCTCTGCTGAGGGCCTGGTGGCAGATGGCATTATCAGAGAACCTCTGTGTGGACAAGAGGGCATATCTCATGATGAGAGATCTAGAGAGGGCTGCTGTCGTCAGACTTCATCTCATAACCAGTCCTGCTTTTCAGAGCCACCCACAAGAAATACCACAATTCCTTTTGAGGACAGTGTCCCCAGTGGCCAGAGATCACCTGTGAGGATCCATCTCCTCAAGGTTTTACTGCTTCTCATGCTGAGGACCAGACTTGCAGGATTGAGTCCCTGGGAACAATGAACTCAACTCTCTGCATTATAGCAGACACTGTGTTTTTTTTTTTTTTTTTTTTAAAGGGCACTGCTGTGTTTTAATAAATCTTTATGTACATGAGGCATTGGTCTTCGCTTGTTGACTTTTGCCCTAGACTTTAATCCATTAGCTAGCACTCCTTGGAGCTATGGAAGCTACAATTTAGGCAATGTCCTTCAGTAAAGGACATCTGGCTTTCTGAAGTAATCTCTTTCTCCATTTTGTGTTGCTACCGCAAAATACTCAAGACAAGGTAATTTATAAAGCATAGAGGTTTATTTAGCTTAGAGTTCTTGAGGCTGGGAAGTGCAAGACCATGGCACCAGCATCTGCTAGCCTCTAGGGCAGGTCTTCTTGCTGCATTATAATATGGTGAGACAGAGCAAGTTCACATCAGCTCAGCTCTCTTCTTCTTATAAAGCCTCAGTCCTGTCATGGGGCCCCACCTTGATCACCATATCTAATCTCAGTCATCCTACTTCAAATAACACTGACATGAAATTAAAGATTAAGAGCGAATGTGGGTTTTGGAGGGGGCATGAAATGTGGCAAACGTATTTTGGATCGCCCATGGGTGGAAACAGCCGAAAGGTGTCAGAATGGAGCTCCAGTCTGTCATGCACGGCAGAGCTACAGCGCTGACACATCCAAGTCCCCTGACGGTGTGTGGCAGGCTGGCTGTGGAAAGCACCATGTGCCTGGCAAAACTCAGGTGGAAGCAGGATTGCCTTTGGGGAGAGTCCCTGGGAGGAGACAGCAACATGGGAGGCAGGTGCAGATCACGCGTTGGCTTCCTGGTGCCCGTGTTCAGAAGCACATCTCAGAAGCACTCGAGGAAGCCATCATGGAGCTGTATTCACGGATAATACTTATTTCAGTAATGCGGTGTAGCATACATTTAATCATAAGAGGAAGAGACAGGCAGCGATGGAGGAATCCAGAGTCTAGAGGAATCTGCGCGTGTGCAGACTTCCTTATTCTTTGTCCCCGTAACGCGGGGTCACACAGAGCTCACGCTTCTCCCATCTGTGAAAATGCATCAACGTGGCCGTGATGTTTCTGCCCGGGGGGGGGGGGGGGGGGGATTCCATCAACGACCCAGTGCCTGTGGCTCTGATCGAAGGATGGGCACCTGGGCCCCATGAGGGGGCTCCTGTCAACCTTGGAAGCTTCCAGAAGGAAAGCAGGGGTTAGCATGAATCACACTATTTGCAGTCTGGGCACCATGGGCCACTCTCTTTTAATTTTTTTTTAAAAGAGAATAAAAATAGTAAATGTAATTAGAGATGATACAGAGTTTCAATAAACAAAATGATAGGATTTCAACAATGGTTTTCGGTTGTTTGTCTTTTTTTGTATTTTTAGGGAAGGGTCTACAAGGTGTTCAGGATCTCACTCCTAGATCAGACTCATAGTGATCTGCCTTTTTAGAGCCTCCCAAAAGCTGGGATTACAGGCATGCGCCACCACGCCCAGTCTCAATTGGTGTCTTAGAGCACCTTGGGGGCAGGGCTGGTATGGCAGGCCGGGGATCGAACCCCAGGCTCCTATACCTATACCTGCTTGCAGGTGCTTTAGTCTGCTGAGCTATTTGACCAGCCCCAGCAATGGCTGTTACATTGCTTATTGTTGTCTTCAAATTAGTTTTTCAGATTATAGATATAAGTGTGTAAAATTGGCCCAAAAAATTAATGAGAAGAGAGAAAAAAAGATTAAACATTAACTGCTCTTTCAACAGAGCAGCAGAAATTAGTAGTACAATTATCCAAGCTACCTTATGTATGTATGTATGTGTATGTATATACATATATGTACGTATGTATATATAGTTCTTTTTCCACTCTTATCAGTTAGGGAACTTCGTCATATACTAACGGTTACACAGAAGTGAGGGTGGCTGGCGCTGCCCACTACACACCATGATGAGACTTGATTTTTACTTAGCTTTTTTTATTTCCTATATTTTTTTTGGTACAGGGTCTCACTATGCAGCTCAAACTCATAGTGATCCTCCTGTTTTCAGCCTCCCCAGCACAGAGGTTACAGGTATGTGCCACCATGCCGGGACTTGGTCACCAGCTCAGTGCTCCTGGGGCCCGGCCAGCACAGCATGTGACACTGGGAATTGAACCTTGGTCCCTGCACCTGCCTCAGCAGACAGTCTGATGAGTTAGCTCACTGACCCTCTTGTGAGTCCGGAGTGGCCTCCACCCAGTCTCCTGCCTCTGGTCCCTGGCTATAGCGCATCCCCCAGGCTTTTGGGGTGTGACTCTCCCCGCTTTTTTTTTTTTTTTCATTAAAAATCTAAAGTGTTTCCCTACTGCCTGTTTTATGCAGAAATCTGAGGTTACTGTATTTAATTAAACTCACTGATTTATCTTCTTTCTCTCAAGACTCAAAGAATGAGGTAACTCACACTGCTGAGGCAGAGGCTGCCCGCAGCGTCCTAGGGCACCGCCTCTGTCCCCTTCTGCTCTTCTCTGGATCTCAGGCCTCCCTCATCTCTCTTCTCTCACGCTCACCCTGTCCTTCCTCACAGGCCTGGGTCCCCAAATAGCCCTCCTGCTGCCTCCTCAGCCGTGGCTCTTTCTCCTTCCCATCTCATTCAAACTTCTTGGAAGGATTATTCTTTAATCATCTCTTCTGCCATCTTCATTGTGTTGTGGTTCGACTTCCGCCTACGAAGCTACTCAACGAGCCTGGGAGGCCCTAATTGCTAAATCCAATGGAGGCTTCCCATTTATTATCTTCCTGACCTTACTGCTAAATTTAACACCGTCGATCGATCCTGCTGCCTTGGAACTTTTATACTCCCTTGGCTTCCATGACAGACAGAAAAACGCCGCTCTCTCTCCCCACCCCACTGGTTGGCTGCTTTCTTTATCCACTGCACTCTTGTTGCTGTACCCCCTAAGTTTTTGCTGTATACTTTTCCTCTTGTACTTGTTCTCTCTCGGCAATCTAACCATTGGCCCAAACTGACCACTGTACAATTTGCATCATCTCCAGCATGGACATTTTCCCCCGCAAGATCCTTATGTTCTTCCTCTAGCTGGGTGTTCCAGAGGAGCTTCAAGTTTACCCTGTCCGATTGATACTCAATTATTTTCTACTCCTCCGATTCTTACCTCGTTTTATGGCATCACCATTCATCCAACATCATTCCATCAGGTGGAAGCCACTGATTTGGTTTTATTTCTTTCTTCAGCCCCATGTTCAGCCTCTGTTCCATCACCAAGCCCTCCGCTGATCCTACCTCCTAAATTTTCCTCAGCCAGTCTCTACTCTCTGTCTCTGCTCCCTGTATCCTAGAATTTAGGCTTTCTCTTGTCTGGGTGACTTCAGAAGCCTTGTCTGGGTGACTTCAGAAGCCCTCTAAGAGGGCTCCCTGGCACCTGTCTTACCTCTGACTGACCCATTCATTCAATAAATATTTATTGTGCATCTAATATGTGCTGTTCTGGGGCTGGGGCTAGAACGGGAGACGAACGTCCCTACCGCCGCCAAGCTGAAGCTGTGGTAACGTGTGAGCATGCGCAGGGGGAGGTGTACACTCAGCTCTGAATAATATCGTAAAAAGACAACTGCAGATGCCAATATGTGTCAAAAGGCAAGATAATGGGACAGAAGGGGACAGAAGGGACGGGCTCAATGTGCTTATTCAGCATGGGGTTATCTCAGCAGGAGACTTCTGAGCAGAAAACAGTGTCTGGAGCGTCAAGGGAGTGAAGACAGCAGAAAGAGGGACTCTGACGAGAATAGGGCTGGGAGGCTGGAGGGTCCCAGGTGAAGGGAGATGGGGTGGGAGGAGGCAGTATCTCTCGCCGCTGTGGGATGGATTAGGGGAATTCAAGGCAAGGCAGCCCTGGAGGGTGTTCCTCAGGAGAATGCTGAGGTCTGAGTCATCTGCAAGACAGAGAATTCTGGGCTGGTGAGATAGCTCAGCGGACTAAGTGCCTGCTTAAGCAAGCGCAGGGACCCAGGTTCGATTCCTGGCACCACATGCTGTGCTAGCCCCACCCATGGGGCAGGCTGAGTCGGCCGCGGATCCCAGCCTGGGGGTACACACCTGTAATCCTAGTGCTGGGGAGGCTGAAAACAGGAGGAACACCATGAGTCTGAGCTGCACAGTGAGACTCTGTACTAAATACAATTTTTTTTTTTAAAAGGATTCCCACTGCTACTGGAAGAGCATTGTAGGGCAACACGAGAAGCTGGAGATGCAAGTCCAGGGAGATAGCCCAGTGGCTTAAGTGCCTGCCTAGCAAGCATGAGGTCCTGAGTTCAATCCCTGGTACCAAATAAATAAATAAATAGAAGCTGGAGATGCAGTAAGGGTTACTGCAGGCAAGGAATGCGGTTGGGTTGTGCCTGCAGGACACCAGAGGAGACAGAAATATAATCTGGATGCAGAATCTGCAGGTCTTGTGAAGGAAACACTCCAGGTGCCTCCTACAGCCGCAGCAGAGCTCCTGAGCGGTCTCCTAAGTCCAGCTCCAGCTGCACAGCTCCTGCGGCTCACCAGGAGTCCATGGCTCCTTACTGTCGCTTACAAATTCTCCGCAGAAGCCCAAGAGACAAGGCCATCTGGCTTTGCCCTCAGGATGAGTTCCTCGCTGTCCTCAGCCGTCAGCCATCTCCTGTGTCGCAGCATCCCAGGTCTTCTGTACCGCTGCCCTGGCCCCGCCGTTATTCTGAAATCGCCTGTGAATGTGTCTACAAGCTCTGAAGACGTGGAGATGGTCTCACTGGCTGTCGTATTCCACTGCATGGCTCCTGGATGGCCAGCAGGGCAGGACACGCGCCGGAGGGCGCTAGCGATGTGGAATCTCGTGCCCTGCTTCAGAGCTGGGGTCCCGCGAGTTGCATGCAGCGGCAGGGCCCTCAGCAGGTCTGTGTGCCCTCTGTGGTGACGAGCTGGTGTACAGTAGCACTCTCTGGACACCGAGTGGAATGGAAGCAGCAAACCAATTCACACTGTATGGTGGTGTTTTCCTTTTGCCAAAATAAATCCAGGTCATGCAGTCAGCTTCCCTGAAGCGAAGCAAGCGCTACTGGCTGGTGGCTGCTTTGACGGTGCGGTCTTTGCATGACCGATGACACCTGGTTGAAGCAACTTAGGTTTAGTGGTTGTATTGACTCCAAGTGTGACAACTGCAGGCATCAAAGATTTCAAAGTGCGTTCACTCAAATATGCTTTTCAGAAAGAATACTCTGTAATCTTTGGTGAAGTCGCTTGTAATCTGACACCTAACTTTCCTCTTTGAATACTTAATATTCTACTTAATTAACTGTCAAGAACAAACTTCTGAGTATCAAAGGCAGGTACTGTTCACATGTGAGCTATTAGCAAACATCGCCCTGGTGCTAATTAGCTTATTAACACATCGTAGTTCTTCTTAGAAATGCTCTCTTATGTTGATTGAATGTGTTAATGTTTAATTGTTTGATCAATCTTACATACCTATATCTATTAATCTAAACTGATCTGATGATGAAAATATGTAATATAACCATTGTTAAATTTAAACAATAAAAATATTAAATCATGAGAAATGCTCTCAGTTATTTTTCCACCTAGCAAAATCTGCAAGTTCCAAAGTTCTTAGGTGCGCTTTACCTTTCTTGTAAACTTGGAGAAGTTGCTGAACCTTATCTGCTGCAAACCAGAAAATAGTGCCAATGCTCGACTGCCTGCTCAGCTCCCGAGAGCCTTCAGGGCTCATGTGTGTGCAGGGAACGCAGGTGTAGAAAGCCTGGCATGTCTGCTTCCAGGTTGCTGTGGTCACTCAGTGGGGCCCACACCAGAGCCCACAGGTTGTGGGTCAGACAGCTGGCATAGAAGGGGCTGAGGACCTTACCTGCTCTGCTTGTGGGGGGACTTGGGGATAAGTGCTGTCTGAACTCTGAGGTGTCTCTTGGGTGTTAACCCCTCAAGACCCTTGGGATCTAAACTGGTCTACCCTGTGGCAGCAGATGGGGTATCCTGGTCAGACCAACTCTCACCCTTCCTGGGAATCTGAAGGGAAACAGGAAATGGCTATTTTCCAAAAATGATGGGACAATTCTTTCTCTTTCTTTCTTTCTTTCTTTCTTTCTTTCTTTCTTTCTTTCTTTCTTTCTTTCTTTCTTTCTCTCTCTCTCTCTCTCTTTCTTCTTTCTTTTCTCTCAAGTATTTGGTTGTTACAGGGTCTTGCTGCACAGCTTGGACTCACAGTGATCCTCCTGTTTTCAGCCTGCCCACCGCTGGGATTGCAAGCATGTGGCCCTACACCCTGGATTTTGTGGCTGCCTCAGCCTGCCCTTGGGGTGAGGTTGGTGCTGTGAGGTCCCTGCATTTGTCTAAGCTTGCCGAAGCAGGTGCTTCAGTTTGCTGAGCTATCTTGCCAGACCCTGAACATCAGAAAACAGAACTGGGGAAGTTCTTGAAGCTGCTTTTTTTTTTTTTTTTTTTTTTTTTTTTTTTTTTTTTTTTTTTCTTTTTCCCTCAGGTTGCTGGAATTCAAAATGTAAATCAAATATCTATCTTTGAGAGGGCAATGGAGTGAGAGCAGACAGCCCTGGTGGCTGTTGCTTTTGCAGCATTCATGTGGGATGCAGCACCACAGAGGCGGGAGCCAGGGGCCACCTCGGCCTCCTCTTCCTCTGTGTGTGCTGACGACCATCGCGTCACCCACTTGGCCATAGTTTTATCACTGGTGAGCTCTCGCATCTTTCTGATCTCACTAACTACTCAGGACACATCGTGTTGTCCTTTGGTTTACTGGGAAGAATTAAAAATTAGCTCAAGAGACTGGGTGTGGTGGCACACGCCTGTCCTCCCAGCTCTGGGGAGGCTGTAAACAGGTGGATCACTATGAGTTCAATCTAGTAGCGAGACCCTGAACACCCTGTACACCTCTCCCGAAAGCACAAAAAATAAAAATAAAATAAGCAAATACATTTTAAAAATAAATAAATAAATAAATGAAAATTGGCTCAAGTTTGGTCTCTAAGTGTCTGCAAAATCTTGTATTCAGTAACAGTGGTTTGTTGGTAAATGTTTAACAATGTCACCCAGTACAGTAAGAAAATAAATATTGCTTGATATTAACAATGATGTTACTTATTTGCCAATTTCTGCGGTGTTAATAGTTACGCGATGGCTGGTTTTACGCTCTCAAAATATCCGGAAGCTTAGCAGCTTCCTTCTGTAAGCAGGTATGGAGTGGCTCCTGCTCCCGCTGTGGACAGAGTTCTTTTTTCTCAGTTCTTCAGGACTTGACAGAGCAAGGGCAGGAAAGCTCCCCCACAAGCTTGGCTCCAGGCCTGGCTGGTGGAAATATTCAGTGTGGTTGTCAAAAACTCGTAGGAGGCTGGCACTGAGATGCGCTGACACTGAGAGTAGGAACGGTTCCCATTCATGGGGATGGCTGACATTTCTCCCCTGAAGTTCATCATTCCTTGCTGTTTGTAGAAGGACACACAATGACACTCAGACAACAGAATGCCGATAAGAATTCCTGCAAGTGGAGAGAATCTTTTCCCATGTTCCCGATGTAAGAATCTTCAGGAGGAGGTAGCATTTACTATTATGTTTGCGGTCATCCTCTGCTAAAGAACTGAAATCCACTTTTCATTTTAGGCCAACATTTCTAGGGCTTGCACTCTGATTTTCCTGCTTTGAAAAAAAAAAAAAAAATCTTTAGTTTCTAGGATCTGCCCAGAGAGGGACTTATTTTTCACTCTTGTGTAACCAGAATTGAAAACACTTTGTACAGTCATAGGGCCAATTCTGCCACAGCAAGTGAGTGTTACTAAGAACAAACTCATCCCCTGGTCACGGCCCATGTGATATTTAACTGTGACAACTTCAAGGAGAAAAGGTGTTCCGGGCATAGTCTTTCTCCTATGGGGACACTATAGGATGTGGTAGTAAATGAAGTCAAAGTATAAATGGACCCAGAGCTTAGCAGATCAGCTGGTGTATAGCCTGCAGATGCTGACAGGAAGTCTGGTGTAATGCACAGCCCTACAGCTGCAGGCTAGATGGAGCAGCCATGAAGGGTCATGGCTAGGGCATCCTGGGAAGTAAACAGATGAATTATGGGTCCTCATGCAGGTCAATTGGGAACCAAAGGGCCGCGACCATGGCAATTGAGGAAAACCAGGATAAATCCTCCAATTCATTTTGCTTTTATCACAAAATTTCAGAGGTCACCTAACTAGGCAATACATGGAATGATTGAAAATACAGTGAATGCTTGGACTTGAAGAAATTTACAGTAGAAGATACATTCCATTAATTCTTCCCCACAGTGCTTCCACACAATCTAATCCTCCCACTCTGTTGTGAGTGTCTTCGTGAAATGTGACAAACAATACAGTGAATTCTCCTGCCAAATGCCATCCAACAGAAAGGCAGGCTCAGAAGAACACGAGTGTGTCCTCAGCCGTGTTTCTTTCAGATTTGGCCCTGTGTGACTTTTCCACAAAGATGAAAGGACCCTGAAAGGTAAATGTGTTGTACTGGTTTAGTCCATCGAGGCAGCCAGGACGTGCAGAATTAAGGTCTCTCACAGAAAAGGACTCCCAAAACTGCTTCAGAAAGTGGGAAGAGTGGTGACATAAGTGTATTTGAAGCAAGGCACAGTATTCGGCAGGGGGTTCATGGCAGTTTGTCTTTTGCAGTCATCATTTTTGTAGCTATAGACTACACTTGTCTCTGCACTTCGTATATGACCTTAAGCTCTGTTGTAGATAAACACCTCTGATGTAGGGGTATGATATGATAACTATGATGGCAGTTGCCTAAGTTGTTTTTTTGGGAAATTGGAGGCTGCTGTTGTCTACCTCCAACTGGCTGAGACCATCAACCCTTTGCTTGGATCTGCACAGGTATTTACTGAGTGCATTTTGACATGAGAGGGCCGAAAACTTTACCCGCAGATGACAAATCCCACTGTTTTCCAAATTTGCATCCTCTGCATAGCTGGACAACTGAGTTTTTCACTTTTTCCTGACTCCACTCTTCCCATACCTTACTGTACCAACATGCTTCTTTGTGTCCTAAGCCTCCCTAAAGCCCCTCCTTGGGGAGACAAATTTGAGACCTGGGGCTCCTGCCTCCTTATATTGACTGCCTAGCAAATAAACTCCTGCTCTTGAAAAGCTCCGCACATTAGTGATGGGCACAATGGGCAGCAGACAAAATGGGCTTTGTTTGCTAACAAAAGGCCCAAAGGTAAGGAAAGCTTGATGCAGCCCTGTGCATCCATGGCAGATGAGTGTCATTGGGCTTAAGGGACAACAGCGTGTGTGAGAAGAGGTGAACTGGCCCTGTATGCTCCATCTCTGTAGGGAGCAGACACACATGCCTCTGGTAGGCAGAGTTCTCCAGGGGTATATAGTGACATTACGCATGTGACTATGCATCCATTCGTCCACTCATCCATCCATCCATCCATCCATCCATCCATCCATCCATCCATCTGTCCGTCTGTCCGTCCATCCTTCCGTCCATCCATCCATCCATCCATCCATCTGTCCATCCATTTGTCCGTCCATCCATCCATCCATCCATCCATCCACCCACACACTAGGGGAATTTATTATGAAGGAAGAACGGCTTATGAGATTCTTGAGACCGAGAAGTTCTGCAGTTTTCTGTCTGTGAGTTGGAGACCCTGACGGTTGGTGATACAATTTAGTATGAGTCTGAAGAACTGAAGAAAGGGATAGATGAGGTTATAAATACCAGTCTCCGAGCCAAAGAAGATGAGATGAAATTTCCTTGCTTAACCAGTAAGGCTGAGAAAAAGAAAAAGAAAAAGAAAAAAAACCTTTCCTTTGCTTTTTATTTTATTCAGGCCTGTGGTGGTTGATTTGTCTACCCGTTTGGGGGTCAGACCTCTGCTCCTTCTGGTCCATGGACTCAGATATTAATCCTATCTGGAAATACCCCCCAAGACATACCCAGAAACAATGCTTAATCTGGGTACTTGATGGTACAGGGAAGTTGGCACATAAATTCATCCATACCTGGGCTCCACAGGAAAACTCAGCCTGTCTCCTTTGAAATATGGGTGAGGACTTAGGGAAGAATCTCTACAGGAAAGATAGTACACAAACGAAGAGCTCTCTGAAAACTGCTGATGAAAATTAGCTCGTTGTGAAGAACAGTTGTGTTGAGGAGGGGTCAGTGTTAAATGGTGCCCGGGTGGGGCTATAATCATTGTAACTATGGTTAAACTGTAGATGGGGAAAATGGAGCAATGAAATTAATATAGGCTGGTAGGATTATGAATATATATTTTATAAGCTTTCCTTCCCTGATTTCATAAGGTGGTTTGAATTTATTTGAATCTTTTGTGAAGAGATCTTCATGGAGAACAAAATGAGCTGGAATTTTCCCAGAGCGATTGAAATCAGATATATAAGGAAGGAAGATTCTCTTTGAAGAATGATTCCAGGAAGTGCTTAAAGGAGTGCTGACTTCAAGAACGGGGTCTTCTTGGCTGTGTGGACGGCCTCCGTGGTCCCTGGAGCAGGTAGAAACCAGATTGCTGCTGGAAGCCTCCAGACGCTGTTTGGGGAGTCCTGTTACTTCCACGTGTCAGATAGAGTCCATGGTTCACAGCCTTAACCAGGATATAAGTGTCACATGTGTAAACCATACACAGCAGTTTTATGAAGGAGGGAAAGTCTAGCTTCAGAGCCCACTTCCGGCCTCCGCAAGACACTTCCTTTCTCTCTACAGCTGTCCCATGTTCCTCCAGGAGCTGCATCAGTGAGTCAGCACATTCTCACGTTCAGCCCAGCCACCAGTCTCACGCGAGAACTTCTCAGAGAATTCCACAGCCATAAAAATCTGGCACAGCCTAAAGAACACTTCTTCGGTACAGGGAGGACTTTACAAGAACTGTGTAAGAGCAGGAAAGGAGTCTGTTGATGTCAAGGGGCAGTAAGGTTGGGGTCACCACCTCTGTCTCCACCAGAAACTCCTCACCAGTTAGAAAGCAGATCTGAAACACATGGCTTCCTTGAGATAAGGATCTTTTGCTGAAGTGGGGCTCCTCTCTTCCCATAAGGCTCATTTGTGTAGCAGGACATTCAGGTCCATGCTTAGGAAACACACAGTGGAGCTGGGTCTTATCATTTGTCAACTTTCTGAGGCTCAGGCTTTTTCACTGAAGTAAGAACACAGAACCTACCTCACACGGTCAGGAAGACAGCACACACTGAAGATCTCCCTGGCCTCAGAGGCCCTCACTGAGCCTTTGCTCGTGTTCTGGTTGCTCTTGAGTACCTTCCTGCTTGTGGCCTTGATGCATTCTTACTGTTGACCGGCACTCTGAGGTATCAAAGAAATGGCAGTGCAAGCTCCAGAAAGTGGCCTGTGGTTTGGTGATTGGTGGCCTTCACAGTGGCACTTGGATTTAGCTGCAGATACCACCAGTGACATTTTCAAATGACTATAAGGCTTTTTTCCTCAGAGTCACTGTGAAGTCTTGAGATTGTATCTGCCCCCGGCCTCAGTCAGACTTCAGGGGCAGTGGCTGTGAGGCACAGCCTGGGGGCAAGTGGGTGCCTTGACTGGGCCAATGGGTGCTCACCATGCCTGGGTGTTGGTGGACAACGACTGCTGCTGTGAATACTGCTCAGCCTAGCGTGAGAGCTGAGGGCTGGGCTATGAAGAGGAGAGAATGAGAGGCCCCCATTCCCAGAGCAGAAGCTTAGCTGCACGGATCCCTTCCTAAGAGGCTGGCAAGGGTGAGTCCTCAGAGCAGAGACACCAAGGACAGCCTGAGGAGGGGGGTGTCACTGTGCCGCACTGAGCTGAAACCTCCAAAGGGCCAGTTCCATCTTGCTGGAGTAGAGGTCAAGAAAATAGGCTTTGATACCAAATGGATGCAAATTAACACTTCACCCGGCCGTTTCTTAACTACTGGGGCCTTGGGTAATGCAATCTCATTCTTCTTATGCCGACCCTGGCTGCTTCTATGAAAAGAGAAAAGCAATAAGAAAATTTACCATTTTAGGTGATGGAAGGATCAAATGATAAAACGATGTTAAATTCCACTTGATGTCTATTCCCAACAGAGCCTGGGGAGCAAGTTACTTATTTATATACTCTCAATGTGTATCTGTTTGATAGGCTGTTTTACCCTCTCCCCCAAATCATGGCCACCTTCTATTTTAATGTAGTCACTCCTTGTTTAACTATCAAGTTCTGTTCAATGAACTGGTCATGAAATGAGGAATTGTATAACGTATATACAATATTCAAACAAAGCAATGGTCATAGAAAATTGCGGCTTGGTGACTCTGCTTTTATTTGCGTAACTATTACATACAATGCTCAACAAGCAGAAACAATGAAATAACACCCAGGGTTTGGAGGCAGATTTATGTTAAGACGGCGGGCACTGATTGGGATCATTCCCTAAGTATCGGGCCCTGATCTCTGGTAGCCTAGGGCTTATGTGGATAAGCAAGCAGGAAGTACAGAAGCAGAATCACTTGTCCGTTGGGGATTGGTTCTTACAATACGCATCATAGTGACCAGCTGTTTCTAAGAAACAAAAGTACCAGTAACTATAACCAGAACTATTACCTGGGCAATTAACAGACTGAGGTATGTTGGCTGGGGAGGGAGAGGTCATCTTCTGCTACTGCAGTGCTGTAATATATAATAGATAAAACTACAGTAGTGTGTTATACAGTGCAGTTGGCAAAAATTACGGTACTGTGTAAGGTGTACTGTACAGAAAAAGATATTGAGGTTCTATCAACAAGATGTACAGAACCTTAAAAACAAAAGACAGATCCTTTAAAGTCCCTGTCAGTGTCATCATCAGAATTATGATGAGTAGGTGTAGAAGGGAGATACCAAGTAGAACTGTGTTGTAATTGGGTGCTTATGAGGGGAAATAACACAGGACACATAATTGGTAAGATTATTTTATAGTAGTCACCCACAGAATAATGTACAAAGAGAGTACAAAAATCTGTCCACATATTAAAGACCATAAGAATCCAGCTGAAGACCTAGACCTAGGGCTCATAACAGTGCCTTCCAAGAGTCCAGCTGGAGGCCTAGAGCCCATGACAATGTCTCATGCAGGCTTGCTTCAAGGATCTGAGGACTGTTTTTTTTTTTTTTTGCTGGATGGGTGGGTCTGGGGACTGAACCCGCTGTTCCCTGTGCCTGACTGGGATTGCCAATGCAAGCGCTGAAACCAAGCATCTGAACTAGGAAGGCCACAAGGTCCGGGGTGGAAGCTAGAAAATCTGTGCCGGCAGGCTGAAGGATCTGAAAAGGATCCAGGAAGCGATGCTCAAAGTAAGAGCCAGAACTTCCCCCCAAAGATGCCTGCCTTAGTTACTTTTCTCTCTTTGCTGGGACAAAATACCCAACACCCACAATTAAGGGAGAAAATGTTTGTTTAGTTCACAGTTAGTGGAGGTTTCAGTCTGTACTCAGCTGGCTCCAAGGCAGAGTAGCACAAGCAAGAGGGCAGCCATTCGCGTCAGAAAAACATCGAAGAACCAAGGGGAGGCGTCGGGACAACAATGGCAGTCGTCAGCAAGTCTGTCTCCCTTCGATTGCATTCAGGCTATCAGTCCCAGGCCAGGTGTCCACACCCAGAATCCCAGCAGCACTCACACCCACAATGCCAGCACTGGATCATGAATTAATCAGACTCTAGAAATCTGCCCCAGTGACTACATGAGGCTTTGAGGAGAGAACTACAAAGAAACCGTAGCAATACCACAGCCATCTTCAGTGATAACGAGGTCCTGTACTCCCCCACCCATCACATTATCTTCCCCTCTGGAGCCAGGAAGCGATGCTCAAGGTAAGGACCAGGGCTTCTCTGGCGTGCAACATAGTATCTCCTGCAACAACAAGGTCCTGAGCTCCTCCAATGAGGAGAACAGCTGAGTTCACCAGGGAAGCTAGCCTGACCAGCTCCTCCCAGAGAACCAGCAGCTCCTTAATAGCTCCTCAAGTTCTTCCTCTCCAGTTCTGCTGCCCCCCCCTCATGGCCAGCTCAGCCTGCCCTAGGGTGGGGGTGGGGCTGGTGCAGCATGTGGTACTGGAGATCGAACTGTGGTCCCTGCAGTTGCTTAAGCTCGCCTAAGCAGGAGCTTTAGACCACTGAGCTATCTCACCAGCCCCAGTTCTGCCACTTATGCTGCTGGCAACACTCCTCAGGTAGGCTTCCCACACCCAGCACCAGGCTGATTCAGTTCAGCTGGTTGTTACCAATTGACCACCACACCAGTTGTCAATCCAACACATAATGGAAGAAGTAGTAGTACTTAACCTAGACGTAGTTTTCACGAAGAATCTCGTTAGTGTAGTTGGCTTTGTTGTGCTCTTTTTTGCTTCATAAACTTTGTGATATCATTGCAAAAGTTCACTGTTTGCCCTTCCACTGCCATGGAACATTTGGGTTCATAGCCTCTAGTTCTAAGCTGGCTGCCTTCACTTTTGGGAAAACCGTGTGGATAGGGTACTGTGCTCCGTGCACTCACAGAGAGATCTGTGGAGCTTGCACACAGAGGATAGAATATAGGAGCCGAAGAAGCCACCATGCAGTCACACCGCTGCTCATATTCCTGCCTTGTAAGTCTGTGGGTTGTAAGCGTGAGCACAGGTCCTAAGTGTGAGCAGTCATCAAAGATCTATAGTCCATGAGAATGTACATCTTCTAGACAGTGGAGGAGTTCAGCAGATCTTGTATGATGCACAGCCTAGACCAGCACCCCCAGACC
This sequence comes from Myocastor coypus, assembly GCA_004027025.1. Lineage (NCBI taxonomy): Eukaryota > Metazoa > Chordata > Mammalia > Rodentia > Myocastoridae > Myocastor > Myocastor coypus. Next base: position 49,997 of record PVJA010010063.1, read on the forward strand.
TTCAGGCAAAGTGTGAAGAGCTGTGAACGGTTCATTCATCCACAGAGCAATGGTGCACCTAGTGGACACAGGCTTGTGTCCTAGCCTGCAGGTTACTAGGCTTCCTGGCTTCAGTCCTGTCTGGGAAGTGGAGAAAACAGAAAAGTCTCTCTGCTGGAACTGGTTGGTGAATGATGAAGGCACACAATAAACTAATCAAACAAGAAAAGCTGTATGCACTATGTTTAAGACTACAGACCAAAAAAAAAAAAAAAAAAAAAAAGTAAAGCAGGGGAGAAGACTATCATGTGTGCTGAGAGCCCCTGGAAATGTACTCACGCAGGCAGGTAGGGTGGCCTTTCCGTCGGCCACAGTGGAGTGGCACCGGGTGGAGGGCTTGGAGGCCGGAGGTAGGAGATCAAGATGCCAGCAGGGCTGGATTCTTCTAAGCCGCTCTCCTTGGCTTACAATTTCCTTTGCTGCCTTAATCTCCTTTTAGTTTAGCCACGTTATCCAATGAAAATTTGCATATTACACAATTTATGAACTTAAAAGTGTGAGAGTCAGTAGATGTTAACACTGAACTCTAAAGATTTCTCCTCTTCTTATAAGGACACTATAACCTCATTTTTCACCTTAATTACTCCTTCCATGATCCTATCTTTAGCAACATTCAGGGGTTCTAACTTGAGGTTGGGATTTCAATATATTTGACGGGGAGGGGCACAGAGTCTGGCACATTACAAGAGGTGAGGGAAATATCCTACTGACGTGTCATGTTGGGGTACCTGTTACCCATTTAATCCTTTGCTTTGTCATCTCACTCTTGTCTTGCTGTTCAGATAATGCCGCATTTCCTCAAAAAAAAAAAAAAAGACCTAATCAGAAAATAATCAGCCTTGAAAACTAGAGATGAAAAATGCCAGCCCCCGCTGCCTACCTTTCTCAGCGGCCTTACAGAGCAGCCACTGGGCAATAGCAAGGTAGAATCTTCTGGGCAGCACCAGCTGTCACCATGGTAATGACTGGCTGGGGGTATTTTCAGTGAGGTCTATTTTTAGGAACACATAACATCTATATGATGTCTCCCAGACGTATCTCTGGATCAGGACTTCTCTGTGTCCTAGTCTGCATTCGGGCTGCAGTAGGTGGCTATTTAGGGAAGAGCAGTTTGGGGATAAGGAGCAGCAGATGCAGCGGGCCTGAGTGAGACGTGTGCCTCTGGCTGCTGCATCGAAGTAGATGAAGTGGGTCCGGGGCAAGGCAGCGACTTCCATGGCAGGCTGGGGTGGTAGCTGTGGGGTGCAGGAAATGGTCAGGCTGCCGATGTTCTGCAGGAGACCTGATGGGATGTGAAATGGGCCGTGTGGAAGATAGAGAAAAGGTAGGGATGCCTGCCAGGCTCCGGCCTGCGCAGGTGGAGCTGAGAAGCGATCAGTTACGTGAGAACGGAGGAGAAAGACTTTGTGAAGGGGAAGAGCAGGAGTTGAGTTTGGGGCATGTCTACTTTGCAAGGCCAAACTCACATCCCAACCCAAGAAACTGCGCAAAGAAGTCAGTCCTCACTTTTGGCTTTAGGAGGAGAGGTTCTGGTCTGGGAGCTCTCAGCAAGAACAAGTTCCATGAACCACAAGACAAGAATAAGACGACAGGGGAAAGCACAGACAGAACAGATGAGAGATGGTCTAAGGGCAAGCTCCATAATTCCTCAACAGTTAGAAAAAATGTCAGTGGTTCTCAACCTGTGGGTCTTGACCCTGGCGTGAATCAAACGACCAAAACACAGGGGTGGCCTAAAGCTATCGGAAATCATAACTGTAGCGAAATTACAGTTTTGAAGTAGCCACCAAAATTATTTTTTGGTTTGGGATCGCTGCAACACGAGGAACTGTATTGTGGGGTCACGGCATTAGAAAGGTGAAGGGTGAAGACGGTAGTAGAGGTCAGGTTTTGTGGGCGCTGGTTCCAAGCTTTGGCTGAGGTCTTTATTGTTAGCCAGGTTGCAGGAGCGATTGTTTGGTTTCTTGGTGAGCTATCCTCACCACACCAGCTGGCCCCTGTTCTGGTTCTCCTGGCCATCAGGCTTTGGTCATGCTTATCTAGGTCTCACGGCTTGGTGGTTGAGGAGGGTACACAGTGCAGACTGCACATGGTCTTGGGGACTATGGACACTTGGCTTACCCTGGCCAGAGAGCCTGCTGAGTGTAGGAAATGGTATTCTGAACACAGGAAGCAGATGTTCTCAGTCTCCAGAGACCCGCTGTGGTAGTGTTCATACAGAGCAACCATAAATGTTACTGGAAGCCTGGCGAGGACCATGCAGCTTCCGTCTGCACATAACCCAGCCCTGCAGGAGAGGGGAGGTGTAGGTCTCTCAGTGAGGGGGCATCCTAAGATGATCTGCATGAAGAAGTAGATGCAGGGTGGGTGTGGCTGAGGCCCTGCTTTTACCTCCTGCCCTTCTGCAGGCAGCCTTGAAAGCTTTGCAAAGCAGAGCTGGGCAGGCAGGCTTTGAAGACTCAAACAGGGTTTGTCACTTCTGTCTGGGGTCAGCTGTTGGGCCTGGGGAGGTCTAGAGGCTGCAGCGTTTTCTGTACAGAGCACCGGCCACCCTGTCATGCCTAAGGCCTTCTAGCAAGTAGCACATGACCTTTGTGTGTCCTTCCAGGGAGCATTGCCAAGACAGGAGCTGGTGGAATGGCGGGGGAATGGGGTGGAGGTGGTGTGCTGCGGCGGCGTTACGTAACGTTGACTCACCCAGTCAATTAGTCCTTTCAGAACTCTCGCAGTCTTTTAATTCCCATCAAAAAGCATATCAGACAGTTCTGGGCTTTTCCACCTTTCTTATCTGCACTAATCTTTTGTGGTACTGAGAAAGCAAGCTCTGAGGGGTGGGAAACCAGCAGGAGCCTGAGAGAAGTCGACATTCGTATGTTATTTTCACAGTTACTATTTGTGACAAGTGACAGCTAGCTTTCCAAAGCGAATCCCATGAATAATTTAAGTAAAAAAACAGTGACTCACTTCAAGAGAAAAAAAAAGATTAATACACATGTTCTGTGGAAATGGTCAAAATCTGAACAGCAGTAAGTGAATGACTGAAGTTTTGGGGAAAAAAAATTGTCCAAGTGAAATACCATATTCAGGTACATTAAGTTCAAGGGACTTTCCAACAGTACAGATTCCCAGACGGGACAGTGCTGTCCCTAAAGATTTAGAACACATAGTCCATCACCTTCTGGTCTGTTGCCCTGACCAAGACAGAAGGTGACCTGACCCCTGGCCTGTGGTCAACGTCGTGTTTCGTGCGTGGAGTCTCACAGCCATGTTCTTGGCGTGAGCCTGTTTCAGCTTTGGTGCCTGACAGGAGGCCCTTTCTCCCACACTTCACCACTGTGTATTTTTCGTGACTACAATAATCTATTTTGTTAGAATTGTTTACTTTACATTGTTTTGTTCTCTCTCTCACCTGTATAAAGCTTCATCTGGTCCAGATGCTAGTTTGCCTCTTCAGTATCTTTTATTTTTCTCACTGTTTTTCATTTGCCTTCTTTTTTATATTTTGGGCAATTTCCTCAACCTTTAACTTGTTTTTGGCTTTGTATTTCTGTTTCCATATTGCTTTTACCTTAATTATCTAATTTATTATTTTATTTTATTTTTGTGGAACTGGGGATTGAACTCAGGCCCTTGAACTTGCCAGGCAAGTGCTTATTCTACTAAGCTATCTCCCCAGCCCTGCTTTTACCTTAAGAATTCAATTTTTAAGCATTTCTCATGCCAATTCTTTTTTTTAAAAGAGCATATGATTCTTGTAGGTATAACATTTCTTTTTTATTTTCTTAGGACATGTGTTAGTATTATTATCTGTGGTACTTGGGATTGAAGCCAGGGCCTTTACACTCTGTTATACCTTTAGTCCCTCTTAATTTTTTGTTTGTTTTTAAATTCTGGAGATGGGCTGGGTGTGGTGGTGCACACCTGTAATCCCAGCACTTGGGAGACTGAGGCAGGAGAATTGGTGCAAGTTCGAGACCAGCATGGGCTACAAATTGAGCTCAAGACCAGCCTGAACTGCATAATAAGACCCCGTCTCAAAAAGACAAAAAAAAAAAAAAAAAAAAAATTCTGGAGATGGGCTTTCAGTAAGCTGCTAAATTGCCCTAATTGGACTTGAACCTTCAATTGACCTGTGTTAGCCTCCCCAAATTCTGGGATTACAGGTATGTACCACCATACCTAGTGTTATATCTAGATGCTTCCCCAAAGTCTCATGTGGTCATACATAGGGCTTCCCAGAGGTGGCTGGATTTGTGTGTGTAATGCTGGGATTAAGGATGGGATGCTGGGATGGCGATGCTAGGATTAAGGCTGCCATCTTGGGTGAGAGTGCTTCCCACCCTAACAGTGGGTAGCCTAGATAAAGAACAAGAGGAGGTTGCTGTTCTCATCACTCGCTGCTTTGCTGCTTAGCTACTTTGCTGCTTGCTGCCTTCTGCCCACCATGAACTCTTTCTCCCTTGTGTTGACCTTTTCCCATGCCACCAACTTGGGACTGAAACCTGTACAAACTATGAGCCAAAAATACCCATCCCGCCTTTAACTTTAGGTATTGGGTATTTTGTCTCAGCAATAAAAGAAGTAACTAAGACCCATGAATATACATAGGACTTTATCTTTCTGCTTTGTCTTTGCTTTCTACGAAGTAACATTTTTCCTGTTTGTGTCTTGTCTTTCTTTATACATGCTTTCCTTACATGTCTGGTTAGTTGTGCTTTTTACGTCATGACTGTGACACATTAAAAGTTGACCAGAACAGCCAAAAGAATTGACAAGGGTGACTCAGGCACTCAGACTACGTATGACCTAAGCCAGACACGAAGGGACAAATGGTAAGTGATTACTCTTATATGAAGTACCGAGTATAGGAAGATTCTTAGAGTAATAAATAGAGTAATTGTTACCATAGACTGGAGGAAGTCAAGATGGAGGAGTCCCTGCTTAATGGTTGCAGAATTTTTGTTTGGGATAACGTAGCTTGGTAGGATGGTGCTGGTTGAGTGCACCAGGCTCTGGGTGTACTTGATGCTCTGAGTTATAAATTTAAAAATGATTAAAATGACAAACTTTATGTCACCCATATTTGACCACCAATAGAAGAATAGCACTGAGTGGCATCCCTGAGCCAGTAGGGCTTATTAAGTGTAAATTTGAGCAAGCCCAGCTCCGTGGAGAGACTGCATGTCAGGAAGGGTCCTCGGGGGACTCCCAAGGAAGGTCCTGCCTGAAGCACAGTCTTGGCTCCAGCCATTGCAAATGGCAGAGGAGGAGGCCGGCAGGGCAGGGTGCCCTGGATTCGGTGCAAGTTCTCATGGAATCTGCTGCTTTCAGTATGGCCAGGCCTGGTGTTTCCAGGCCAAGAGGATTTTTCATCTCATTCTTGCCAGGAAGTTCACGGGTGAGAGAAGAAGGCCCGGGCCCCTGGCCATCCGCCGGGGAAGGTATCGTAAGGGCTTAGTGCCTTCTAAACTGGCATACAGCTACTTCTGCTTTCGAATCCTTCTCTACTCTCACTTCTCGGTGCCCACAGTGTTCTTTGGGGAGACCTGGCAAAACAAAAAGGAAATAAGCAAAAACCAGGGCACCCCTGTTGTAACTTACACATATCTCTATCTCTGTGTCATCTATATGTATTAAAAGGTTTCATTTAAATGAGACACTTTTAATGCATGACTTATTTATGAGCACATGAATTTTAAATCAAATTCCAACTATCTTTTTTAATAGCTATCTTACGATTGTATTGAATTATGGCCAAAGATATAATCAGTCTGGTTGTACTGTCTGAAATTTCAGGCTACTTTTTTCTTTTGTGACTTACCTACCACCTGTTCAACCTCTGTCCATGTTCTCTGTGCAACCGATTCTCTGAAGGAACCAAGAAGAGCTTATTGCTTTCAAATTAAAAGGGAAAGAATCCGAGGCTCAGAGAATGCGAAAGAGTTGACCATGGTCTTGCAGTAAAGCTGGGCATAGCTTTATGAGGTGATGGCCAGGGCAAAGATTCCAGCCCGGTCACCTGGGTTTGTACCTCAGCTGTGCTGGTTCCCTGCTGTCTTTCTGCTGGAAGTTAAAGTAGTTTCTACTTCATAGGGTGCTTTGGAGAGCCCTGTACGTGTCATTCAGTAAGTGCTTAGAATCTGTCATCACTATTACCGTCATCACCATTAGCACCATTATCATCTCTATTTTAGTTTTAATCCAAGTTCATGGCGCATCATATCTATAGGACTCAGCCCACTGAAAGCTGTATCTTTAGAAACTGTCGTAGCTCTTCCTCAGTCCAATACCGTGTTTTATAGACTATCCCAGCATGAGACAGATGATGGCCATAAATACACAATCCCATGACATCTAGAAAAGTCTAGAAAAGCTTCCTGGAAGTAATCTACAGAAAGATCACTCAAGTCAACTGGTTAAGGTTTTTTTTGTTGTTGTTGTTTTTGTTTTTTTACTGAGGGATACTATGGGCTTGTCTCTCTCTCTTTCTGTGTCTCTGTCTCCATCTCTGTCTGGGGATTCAATTCAGGACCTTGTGCATGCAAAGCATTAAGCACTAAGCGAACTATCACTGAGCTTCAGCTCCAGCCCGTAAGGCACCACTTTCAACCAAGAGCTATTTGCTATCTTCTGGGGGCTCGCTTATGCCTTAAATAACACAGATGCTTAAAAAACAAAACAAAACAAAACAAAAAAAACCCAACCTCCTGCGTAATAAACAAGAACACTAAAAATGCTTACAAAAAAGATTAAAGATATTCAGGCGAATAGAGGCAGCAGCCATTTATTTTATGATAGAACTTCCTCAATAAAGGGGTTATCTGTGCTTCCCAGACTGTGGGGTGCTGTCCTGACAACATTTAGCCTCAATTCTCAGAGCGAGGGAAGCAACCCAGCTTGGGGGTGGGGTGAGAGCAGGCAGGGGTAGTCTGCTGAGCTGTCTGTGTTGAAGCCGAGATCTCTCTTTCTGGTTCATACAAACAGCTGACAGTCTTAAAATAGAGGTTGTTCACCTACTTCTGAGTGGGATGCCTGGAAGGAGGCCAACCCCGCCTCCCTTGTTGCAGATCCCGAGCGCTACATGTGTCTCTGTGAAACCAGCTTTGGAGATCTGCCCTGCACTTTGAATATTCCCATTGTCTGGTTTCCCCCTTCTTCACGAAGGTAGAGACATTGTGTAGTCCAGTGGTTCTCAACCTTTCTAATGCCATGACCCCGCAATACAGTTCCTCATGTTGCGGCGACCCCAAACCAAAAAATAATTTTCAAAACTGTAATTTTGCTACAGTTATGATTTCCGATGGCTTTAGGCGACCCCTGTGTTTTAGTCATTCAACCCCCGCCGGGGTTGCGACCCACAGGTTGAGAACCGCTGGTGTAGCCACTCCCCTCGGCATCGTCACCCCATATTCTTCCTTAACCCCTCCCTTCTCCTAGAATGTGAGGTCAACAACAGATTCCTCTACTCCCACTACTACAGGGCTATGAGGTGAAGAAACTCAAATGCATCTTATTTTGAAATCATTATAGGCTTAGCGAGAAGTTAAAAAATAGCACGAAGCATTTCTATATTATTCACTTTGCCCTAATGATTCAATCTAATTGAACCACAGTTTGATGGTCAAAATTAGGAAGTTAGCATGGGTGCAATATTTAAAAAAACAAAACAAAACCAGACTTTATTTGAAGTTTACCTATATTATCTTTCAGACTCATTTGTCACAGGATTCAGTTCCAACCTCCTTGTTGAATTTCACGTCATGTGTCTCAGGCTCCTTTAATCTATGGCACTGCCTTGGTCTTTTCTCATCTTTCATGATGTTGCTAGTTTGGGAAAGTACTAGTTATTTTGTAGACTCTTCTTAAAATGATGGCATTTGGCTGTGTATTTGTGTAAGAATATTTTAAAGAATTTTATTGTATTTTATTTTTCTTGTTTCAGGACTTTTGTTTGCTTATTTATTTTTATGGCCAGCTCAGCCTGCCCTGAGGGCAGGGCTGGTGCAGCATGTGGTGCGGGGGATCGAACCATGGTCCCTGCAGCCGTCTAAGCTTTCCTAAGCAGGTGCTTTAGACCACTGAGCCATCCTGCTGGGCCCCTGTGTAAGAATATTTTATTTTATTTTATTTTTTTCATAATTTAATATTTTTATTATTTAAATTTAACAATGGTTATATTACATATTTTCATCATCAGATCAGTTTAGATTAATAGATATAGGTATATAAGATTGATCAAACAACTAAACATTAACACTTTCAATAAACATTACTTTTTTTTCTTTTTTTTTTTTTTTTTTTTTTTTTTTTTTTTTTTTTTTTTTTTTTTTTTTTTTTTTTTTTTTTTTTTTTTTTTTTTTTTTTTTTTTTTTTTTTTTTTTTTTTTTTTTTTTTTTAAAGCTGACACATTGCATATTGTCCTCACAATAGTTCTACAGAGCACAGTGTGTGGACATGACCTGTGTAAGACTATTTTAGAAGTGATGTACCCTTCCCAGTTTGTTGCATCGGGAGTATAGGACGTCTATAAGTTTCACTGGGTTAAGATATGCCTGTAGGTTTTTTTTTTTTTT
>PVJA010010064.1:0-21849 GCA_004027025.1 Myocastor coypus
AAAAAAAAAAAAAAAAAAAAAAAAAAAGAATCTGGTCAAGTAACAAGATAAATGTAAATATTACTAATATATGTATTCATACAGAGATACATACACAGACATGATAACTCACATATGTCATTATTAGATATTGTGGATATTTGAAAGTAAGAAACTTTAATTACAAGAGCATACTTAGTTAACAGACAGGATCGAAGAATGAAAGGATACCTAGTTTTTCCATGATCCATAGCTGAGTGATCCTGGGAAAGCTCTTTTAATAGATCTAGACATCTACACAATAACTTGGTTATTAAATACTAAATACTAAATACTACTTTCTACTAAATACTAGTAGAAAGACTTTGACACCATCATAATAATTTATCCCTAAAATGCCATCCAGTGGAACTTCATCAGAACTTAATTCTGAGTATCTATTTATCATCCCTCCTTATAAAAATCCCAGCTTACATAATTTCATAACTCCATCTCATGAATTTGTGTTGGCTAAGTACCAGCTACCTGGATAGATGGCCCTAAACTTTAACCCTCTGATTAATCTACTTTTTGTCTTCATGTACAAATAAACTATTTTTACCCTGATTTCCTCCCTTGTGCAAAGTCTGTCTGCCCCCAAATCTAAAGACAATCCTAAGTTTTATTATGAATGCTTGCTTCTTTTTTTCAACAATGTTGTGTTTTATTAACAGATCTCTATTTTTCAAACCTTTCAAAGTAAAAAAAAAAAGTATCCAAAGTATCCAAATTAAACTCAGTATGTAAGTCAAGTCTCACAAGTTTTCAGTGCTGGAGCACACTATCACTTACATAATATATTCAGAAGCTTTCTCATAATAAATACATTAATGACATAAATTATAAAATGCTCATTAGAATTAGTGGTGACAACAATATTGCCTAGGATACAAATAGTTTAATCTATTGCCCTATAAACTTTAGCTCTCTATTGTAAGAAAAAAGTGTTCACTTGGATTCTTATTGGCTTATACTTGCTTTTTATTGCTACTAGAATATTGCTACTTACATAACCCTTAGGTAACATGCACAGTGACACGACATTGCAAATTCTCCTTATTCAAGGCTCTGGGGAAAAAGGAACCCTTTTGCACCGCTGGTAGGAAGGCAGACTGGTACAACCATTATGAAAATCAGTGTAGAGACTCCTTAAAAAACTAGGATTGGAAATCCCATTCTATCCAGCTATATTCCTACTGGAAATTTTCCCAGAAGAACTGAAAACATCTATCATAGTGATATCTGTGTACCTATGTTTATAGCAGCACAATTTGTAATAGCCAAATCTTGGGAACAACTAAAATGCCCAGCATCTGAAGAACGGTTGAAAAAGATGTGGTATTTTTATACAGTGGAGTATTACTCAGCTATAAAGAATGACAAAGTAGAAGACTTCATATATAAGTGGATGTGTCTTGAACATATACTCACAGGTGAAATAAACTAGACCTACGTGTGTAAATATCGTATAGTCTCCCTAGTGTAAGAACTCAGAAGAAGAAATAAAAACAGACAGGTATAACACGGCCGAATGGCAATCAGAAGCTTAAGAATTAAACAACAAAGAGACAATAAGTAGAAAAGTTAGGAAACATGGCCGGGACAAAACCATGCACTTATATACACAGGATGAATTAGCCAGTGATCATGAATTCTTGCTTTTGCTAAACATTCATTACTCTTGACTAACTTTTTCCACGCTAGCTCCACAGGACACTTTTCTTGACTGCCCTATATGATCAGGGCTAAGTTTTCCCTCAAGGTTATGAGGTCATCTGGAAACTTAGATTATGCTCCAAAAGAGGCAGTGATCGTTTTCACAGTCCTGAGCATCCTTGGACAGTCCTTCAAAGATTGGTCTATGATCACCCTTCAGGTTAAGATTTTGCTGGTTTCTACCTCTTTCTCCACTGAAACCCCAAAGCCTTGATTTTTCCAGCTTCTAGAAATTAATATTTCTTCTACCTTGCAATGTGAACCTTTTATATACCTTTTTTTTTTTAATGTATTAAGTACAGGGTCTCACTATGCAGCTCAGACTCATAGTGATCCTCCTGTTTGCAGCCTCCCCAACACTGGGATTACAGGGATGCCCCACCATGCCTGGTCTCGGTGGCCAGCTCAGTGCACCTGGGGGCAGGACTGGTGTGGCCTATGATGCAAGAGATTCAAACTCCAGGCCTGTGCTTGTGTAAGCAGGCGCTTAGTCTGCTGAGCTATCACATCAACCTAGAACTGTTTAGCTTTTAGCTGTCTGGAACAATTCATTCAGACTAAGCCTCTGAAAATAGTGCATTGTGTTTTAGGACTTTTTCTCAATCAAAGGAGTCATTCTTAAGGCTATGCTGAACCCTGCTGTTTCTTTCCTGGCTCAAAGAGTTTGAACTACAAGGGCCCTTTAAACAACTTTTCTTAAACGTAATGTACTTTATACTAGTTGTGAGCATGCGTACCAAAAGAATATATCTGTATCTTTCTATGTATCTGTGAACCTTGTGTAACTGATACTCTCCATGATGGATTAATTTCTGTTACTATAGACACAGTTATGAGGACATCTCAAGGTATCCCGTCAGATATCCATCCCATAATGTTCTAAATGAGGCCACCTGGGGTGATTGCTTTCTCTATTCCTCCTTGATGAATGTTTATATTCTTTGTACTCATGTGCTAATTCTGTGACATTCCTTATCACCACGGTCAAGCACAAACAAATGATAGGTAATTATGTTGTAGTTTCAAATCTGCCGTCTTTAACACCGAGCTCCAAGATTTCTGCTTTCGTTGACCTTAATACTACTTTATTGTAGTACAGTGTCATATAAAATAGAGTATATGGGGCCCGGTGGGATGGCTCAGTGGTCTAAAGCACCTGCTTGGGGAAGTTTGGGCGGCTTCAGGGACTGCGGTTCGATCCCGGGCACCACATGCTGCGCCAGCCCTGACCTTGGGGCGGGCTGAGCCGGCCATAAAAATGAGTGAATAAACAAACAAAGGTTCTGAAACAAGAATAAAAATAATAGATAAAATTTTAAAAATTAAAAAAATAATAATAAAATAGAGTATATGAAGGCCAACCAAATAGCTCAACAAATTAAAGTGCCTACAAACAGGCACAGAGGCCAGAGGTTCAATCCCCAGGCCTGCTATGCTGGCCCCACCTCCAGGGTGCACTGAGATGGCAATTGAGACTGGGCGTGATGGTGTGGCCAGTATATAGGCCCATTATAGGATGGTGTGCATCCTATAATCCCAGCTCTTGGAAGGCTGTAAACAGGTGGATCACTATGCATCTGATCTAGTAGTGAGACCCTGAACACCCTGTAGGCCCTTCCCTAAAAAAAATTAAAAATTAAAAATAAATAAAAAGATAGAGTATATGAGGAGTTACTGAAAAGTTCTCTCCTTAGGCTCATCATTACCATTTTCTCAAGCAGTTCTAGACATCCTCTTTTGTGTCTTTGGTTACTCTGCTGGAGATTGTGACGTTCTGAACCAATTCAAAATATTTACCTTTTATGCCATTTCAACTTTGAGGCAAAGCCGGAAGTTGTGTTGTTCCAGTTCCATATTCAGTAAATAAGGTGAATGAAGACACACACCAATGTTTTCCATGAACCTGCCTTTGTGTTGGGGGATTTCCAGAACTTCTTCAGAAAGTGACAATACAACACAAGTAGAACAAGGCAACGATATTCAGAAAGCAAAAAATTTGGTCAGTCTAACTCAACTTAAAACTCAAAATTTTCCAAAGAACTAGTACATCAGTCTCATATCTGGAATATGCAACTTTTGAAATGACAAAATCAAATTGTCCAGCGTGGTCACTTCCTGAATGTGGCCTCTGTGATTTCTCACTCTGCTTCTTGTGTCAGAGTGTGGTCTTCAGATTTTTATTTGTATTCATCCGAATCCAGAACTGGGATGAGGAAAACGGAAGTGTCCGTTCACAGACTAAGACAAAAGTAAGATTAAATTCTAAAAGTTCCTGTCCCTGAAAAAACAAAGAGAATATTTCCCTGGAGTATAGAAGAGCCCCTCACTTCACCACCCTATGGCGACAATTCCATAATCACAAATCCCCTTCTCGCATAGATACTCACATGCCTCTCCCTCACGGAACTTTCCCAGCAGGCAAGATAACAACGCCGCACTTTCACAGCATCTGGGCATAGTCATTTGGTGGCATTGACCTTTAACTGCTGAAAATGGTGTATTCTCATCCATGAATATAATATTTTCATTGTTGGAGGTTTTTTCTGGTGTCACAAATCAAACTGATGACCTCACACTTGGAGGCGGGTGCTGTGCCTGCTGAGCCAAACCCCTGCCTGGCCCTACAGCGAATATAATATTATGCTTATGCCCACTTCATTGTATTTACTCTCCTACTGTCACAATGTAACACGTGCCTATTACTGAAAAAACATGGCACTAAGGTGAAACTAAACTATCTTCATACTTGTAAATTACATTCAAAACTTTACATCGTCAGTGCTTACTACTTTCCTGTTATAAAGTGAGACACTCCCCATTGCTCCCCTTATCTTTTCTCTTCCTCCTCGCAGTATAGTTATACCCACATTTTCATTAATTCGATGTTTTTATTTCTTATTTTGGACTATACCCTGTATGATGTGTATTAAATCAGTTCAGCTGGCAATCGATCAGTGTTTGCCTCATGTGCTTTTTTTCAACTTGTTTGTGTCTGTGTAACACATTTGTATCTTCGTATCTAAAGTGTACGGTCTGTATGCAACACATGATTCAGTCTTATCTTTTTCTAGCTTGGCAATCTATTCCTTTGAATTGTAATGTAAAATTCACGCACTTAATGGAACTTTTAGTATTCAAGGGCTTAAATCGATGCTTTTGCTATTTCTTTTCAGTTTGTTTCACTTGTCTGGTCTTGTTTCCGCCTTTTCCTGCCTACTTTTGGATGGAAGGCTTTCAGCGCTCTATTTTTTCCCTAGTATTGATATTTCTTTTCTCTTTCTCCACCTCTGGAGTGCTCCCTCACGCTACGGCTTTCTCCCTCTCGCTCTCGCACTCCCTGTCTGCCACGCCCACCCTCCATCTCTCTCTCCCATCCCTCCCCATTTAAAAGTTGTTCCATTCCCCTGAGTTTTATGACAGTCTACTTCCAAATACTATAATACTTTACAGAAATGCAAAAAGCCTTATGCAGCATGCCTCCATTTTCTGATATTCTTTGTCTTTGTTGCCATGTAGCTTGTAAAACTCAAAATGCATGCTGTTATTTGCACTTTAAATAGTGAATTGCCTTTAAATATAAAAATGATGCATTTTACTTATCCAAATATTTACAGTTTCCAGTGTTCTTCATTCTACTATGCAGTATCCATCTGGAATTATTTTTCCTCTGCCTAAGCAGTTCATTTCACCATTTTGTAAAGTTTGTCTGTTGACTTCACGTTTTCTCACCTTCTCAAAGTCTGTTTGCTGAGTATTTTTCCTGCATACAGACTTCTAGGTTTACATGTTTTCTTCCCACAACTGTAAGGTATTTTTCCCTTATGCTCTTGCTTGAAATTTTTTTTTTTTTTTGTCTTTTTGAGACAGGGTCTCACTATGCAGTTCAGGCTGGCCTTGAGCTCACTTTTGTAGCCCAGGCTGATCTTAAACTCGCACCTATCCTCCTGCCTCAGCCTCCCAAGTGCTGGGATTACAGGTGTGCGCCACCATGTCCAGCTTGCTTGAAAATTTTTAATGACAGTTTTGTGATTAGTTTTGTCTGTGTTCTCTTTATGCAATTCTTTGACCTTTTTGTGATGTTTAATAATTTGATTATGATATGTTCTGGTGTGATTTTGCTGCTTAGAGTTATTGCATTTCTTAGATCTGTGACTTTGTAATTTTCACCAAACTTGCCCATCTGTATTTTTCTCCTCTCTCTCTAAGAGTCCAAATAGTTACATCATGATTTCTAATATTGTCCCAAGGATCACTGAGTTGGTATATATTTCTTCTCTTTTTCTTTTTCTCTTTCATCTTAAATTCTATTGTTGTTTTCAATATCGCTACTCATCATCTCTATAATATCTTACTCTTCTAATCCTACCTAATGTTTGTGTCTATAAATATATCTATTCATCTATCAAAAGTTCATTTGGGTCTTCTTTATACCTTATTTTCCTTCCTCATTGCACCTATATTTCTTTTTGAATTTGAGCATATCTATTATTGTTTCTCAAGTGTCTATTTCTGGTATTTTTATTTTAAATTTTATTAGTCTATATTTCCCAGACACAATGATTACATTTATTGAGGAGAGCTGGTTTCATACACATATACCACCTCTCAACTTCTTTTCCTACCCCTCCCACTTTTTCATGCAGATCCTTTTTCTTCTCTCTGAAATTTTCTCCGAATTTTAAAAATTAAAAGATCAATAAATATGTCCTGTTAAATCCATATCTATAGTTTAATTTAACTATTTTATATCTGTCTAATACTATCGATGGACCGTGAAGACACACTATACTCTAAAAAAACAACTTTGCATTCAAAGCTACTTTGATTGTATCCCCATTATTAAAGGCACATGAGTTAGGCCACATTTAAAACTACGATCTAATTTCCATGATTGAAAACAATTGCACTATAAAGAAGCCCCCCCCCCATTCTTAATATGACTGACTTGAGGAAATATTTTTTAAATATTGTGGAGTTTCCCAAATAGATTGCTTATGAACTCCATGCACAAAAGAATTAAAAATGAAAATTTTAAATTTGAAGGTGAGATATTTGTTGAGGTATTTTATACAGTATTTTACATTCACTTTAACTTTTTCTTTGAATAATAAGAACTTCTGGGCTCCCTTAAAATTCTGTATAGAAATATAGTTTTATAGCATTCCTTTAATATTCAGGCAATTTTATTTATTTATTTATTTATTTTTCTTGTTTCAGAACCTTTGTTTGTTTATTCACTCATTTTTGTGGCCGGCTCAGCCCGCCCAGAGGGCAGGGCTGGCGAGCATGTGGTGCCGGGGATCGAACCGCGGTCCCTGAAGCTGCCCAAGCTTTCCCAAGCAGGCGCTTTAGACCACTGAGCCATCCCACCAGCCCCTATTCCGGCAATTTTAAAAGTTTAAGGATGCCTGTCTCTGAGCCACCCTCACTAGATCTGTCTCCTGCTCTGTCTCAACCAGGAGGAGGCATAAATTTCAAACGTTTCCTATGATGCTGATATTTGTGTTATACCACTACCGGAGCCAGACCTGTTCCACTGAGGATGTTTCTCCTAGCCCTCTGCCAGTCTAGCTTAAACCAGTTTAGAATTTCCATCATATTATTTTCAGATTTTTCTTTCTACTCATAAGAGAGCATTTACTCTCTCAGTACTGGCCTAGTATTTCTCAACATGATAGGCATATTTACCAGGCAATTTGTAAATCATAATATAGTTCACATGAAACCAGACTTAAAAGGCTGACCTTGATATTTCCCAGAGTGTTTCCAAAGTAATGCAAATATACATCCAGAGTTAAAACAACCACACCAGCCAGGCACAGTGGAGCACGCCTGTAATCCCAAAACTGGGAGGCTGAGGCAAGGGGACTGAGTTCAGGTCCAGATTACAATCAGTTCAGATAAGGAGCCCAGAATTCCAGTTCTCAAATTCTATTACTTTATTCACATCGGTATCAAATAATATAACAGTTGAAAACTTGTTATAGGAAATGGAGCCATTGTAGCTGAGTTCACAGAAACAGATTCAGTACAGGGTATTACTCAACTAAAATTTACTAGGGCCGGGGCATGGTGGCACACACCTGTAATCCCAGCACTCGGGAGGCTGAGGCAGGAGGATCGGTGCGAGTTCGAGACCAGCCTGGGCTACAAAAGTGAGCTCAAGGCCAGCCTGAGCTGCATAGTGGGACCCTGTCTCAAAAAGACAAAATAAATAAATAAATAAATAAATAAATAAATAAATAAATAAAATTTAGTAGGATTTGAATCTTGTATAGTCTGTGCTGTTTCTTTTTCTTTCTTTCTTTCTTTCTTTTTTTTTTTTTTTAAAGGAACTAGTTCTCTCACATCATGTAGAGATATCAGTGAGAATTTGTCTCAAAACAAAATATAAAGATGCTCTGAGATGCAGCTGAGTTTGACTGCTATAAATTTAATCTCTAGTACCAAAAAAAAAAAAAAAAAAAGCTGGGCTATGAGATTGTCAAAACAAGAGCTTTTAGCAGTTCCACTTATTAAGTACTGCCATCTCAATATGCGATCTGGAAAGGTACTTACATTTATGACCTCATTAATTCCATATGACTACTAAATTCTTGAATAGGTATTAATTACTATATTTTTCAAATATGGAAAGTGAAATTCAGGCATGACAAGGAATTTATCTTAGATTACAGATCCTTTAAACTTAGGATACAGGATATTGTATCAGTCCTTAGCAGACAGTATGTATTTAATGCATTTGTGGGTCAAAAGAATGCATGAATGAATAAAGCCACCAAATGCCATGCTTCATATGGTTTCAGTATCCTGGTTAAATCTTTACATTATTGGAGCATCAAGACTCTGTAAAGCCTAAATGAGCTTTCAACAATGATGAATAATGAATTAATTTAATCATAGATTAATAGATGATAAATTATCAAATGAATATTGAACGTTTTTTGAAGCTCCCATGTTCCACTCTGGAAAAAGCAGAGCATATTTCTTCATGTTCTTATGGCACAGTTGGGGTGGGAGGTGGTCTGAACTATACTTTGGTATTCTCTCTGATGTCATAGAATATTGAGCCACCAGGATGTTATAGTTATAAATATAATTTCCTCCCCATTGTCTGCTTACTTATTTTTCTACTGCCCCCGCTACACCTAAGTGAGTCTCTCTCCATTTCACCAGCATTCGTCAGCACTGCTTCGCTCCCTTTGCATGTCATACTTGGCTACAACAGCTTTATGAGAGATAAAAGATTATTTTAAGACAGTCATTAATGCTCTTTGAACTGTATGTCTTGAGCTAACAATATCAAACCCTGAGCTGTCTCTGTTCTAGCATAGTCAGGAACAATGAAACTCTCATTTTAAAAGCATATCACCAAATTCAGCAGTAATATCTATTGCTGAAATACCAATACTATCCCAAACTTTCCTCTAATAGGCTTTTCATTCCAAGTAACCACAAATAATACTCTTAGTAAAATATTTAAAATAACAGTTTTTCCACTGTATGTCATGCTAATGTTCTATCAGACTGAAGCAGTTCAGATAATGAGCTCAGAATTCCAATTTTCATATTCTATTGCCTTATTCACACAGGTATCAAATAATATAACAGTTGAGAACTTCTTATAGGCAATGGAGCCATTGTAGCTGATTTCACAGGAACAGATTCAGTACAGGGAATTACTCAACTAAAATTTGGTAGGATTTGAATCTAGTATAGTCCTTGCTGTTTAAAAAAAAAAAAGGAACTAGTTCTCTCACTTAAATGAGAAAATGTTTCTGGACAAAATATACGAAAAAAACCCCTGCAAATTTACAACAAGCAAGGGCAATATATGGCTATTATGCATGGTAGAGTAGAACTAAATGTGGTGAGACATATTATCACTTCAGTTGTTTGCGTGAAGATATATTTATGTTTTTTTTTTGTTTTTTTTTTTTTGTGGTGGGACCAGGGTTCGAATTCACGACCTTGCACTTGCCCAGCAGGCACTTGTGCCTCGGAGCTATCTCCCCAGCCCCATATTTATGTTTTTTAACATTTGAAAACAATTTATTATATATTTCAAAATAAGATGAATTCAAAGTTCTTAATACAAATGGTAAATGTCTGAGGAGATGGCAAATTTAATTACCCTAATTTGATCTCCATACTATATATGTATATGGAATTACTGTGTTGTTTCCCATAAATTCATACAATTACATGTAAACTTTTAAGAAAGCAATCTCTTACAATTATTCAGTTGTCAAAATTCAGACTTCCTCTCAGTTGAAATTCACAATTGGAAAAGGTTTTTTTTCTCCTAAAGTATATACAGTCAATATTCATTATTCATTAAATTTGTATTTGCAAATTTGCCTGCTTACTAAGTGTAATTCAGAAAAAGAAATCTCACAAAATGAAATTTAGTTCTCCCTGACCTAAAGAAACAGAAATTAGAGATTATGGAGAGGTATGTGACTCTGTAAGGCAGCATTCTGAAAAGATGTGGAAAGAGTTCCAGAAATCTGCACAAGGTCTTTGATTCTTTGCTGAACTTGAAGCTGTGTATGCATAGGTTAAATAGATCAGGCTTGGCAAAGTCTGATCACTCAAGGATTTAGTAAGTTCAAGGAACACCACAGCCCTAGCTTACAGGAAAACTCTTCCTAAAGTAAAGGCTTACCTGAGGCCGAGGAGATAGCTCCGCAGCACAAGTGCCTGCCTGGCAAGTGCAAGGTCGTGAGTTTAAATCCTGGTCCTGCAAAAAAAAAGAAAAAAAAAAAAAAAAAGGAAAGGCTTACCTGGAACCATACTACAAATGTAAAATTAATAGACCAAAATGATCAAATTAGTCTATTAGTAACTTAGTTTCCTGCCAGAACAAAGCCCAAAACTCTTCACTATTAAAAAAAAAAAAAAAAAAAAAAAAAAAAGGTCAGAAATGTAGCTCACTGATACAGCACCTGCCTGGCAAGCACGAGGCCCTCAGTTTTATTTCAAGTTAAAAAAAAAAAAAGACTTGGACATTCAATAATGTAATACTTACTGTAGGGGTTGATATATTGTGTCAACTTGAGAAGCTAAAAGCTTAACTAAATCACTAAATGACTGGGCAATTCCACACCCTAGAGCACAGAGGCCCCTCCTTATGGTGTGGAGACCCTTCCCTAGGGTGACTCATCACTTAATGGATATAAAAGGGATTTGAGGAAAGAAGGAGTGTTCCACTTCCTCAGAGGAGCGTAGGTCTTCAGTCAGTCTTCAGTGTCGACAGTCATCATGGAAGGAAGGCAAACAGACTTGCTCTCTGCTGCCGCTGCTGCCGCTGCTGCCACTACTCCTCCATTTTGCCTTTGCTCTTTGCTGTTTTCCGCTGCCATGAACTGCTGCCCTCTGCCATGTGGCACTCTGCCTTGGAGCCAGCTGAGTATGGACTAAAATGTCCACAAGGTGTGAGCTAAGTAAACCTTCCCTTCCTTCATTTTGAGTTTTGGTATTTGTCCCAGCAAGGAGAGAAAAGCAATCAAGGCACTTGCAATAGCCAGCCAGCCCATAAGGGAAAACAGTGATCAGACAAATGTAACTTAAACTGGAGAAAAATCAGTGAATACAACCAGAATACAACCAGAGGTATATCCAAGATTATTGCTATCAGTGGTATTTGCTATTATAATTGTGTTGATGTTATATATTAGGAAAATTGTGGGCTGGGGAGAAAGCTCTGTGGCACAAGTGTCTGCCTGACTGGCAAGTGCAAGGTCATGAGTTTAAACCCTGGTCTAGCAAAAAAAAAAAAAAAAAAAAAAAGAAAAGAAAATTTTGTATCTTATAAATAGAGTTCCCACTCAAAACTACTACATTTGTTTACTTGTTTTCTTTTATACACTTCATTAAAACTTCATAATCTTATTTATATAGATTCACACTTTTTGTATTGAATTTTATACAGCTAGTTTCTGTTTGTGTTACTACTGCAAAGGGATTTCTTTTATAAGTATATTTTCTGTTTGGTCAGTGGTGAGATAAATGTTCTTAGTTTTTATTAAGTAATTTTTAAATTATTTAATTAATTTTAAAATTACTTAATTAATTCTAAAGGCTTCAAAATAGATTATTGGAGGGGCCTGGCAGGATTGCTCAGTGGTCTAAAGCACCTGCTTAGGAAAGCTTGAGCAGCTGAAGGGACCGGGGTTCAATCCCTGGCACCACATGCTGTGCCAGCCCTGCCCTCAGGGCAGGCTGAGCCGGCCATGAAAGTAAATAAATAAAAGTTCTGAAACAAGAAAAATAAAATAAAATAAAAAACAAAATAGATTATTGGAGTTTTTATAGCACATCATCCCATCATGTGTATATTATTATCGCTCTCTCATCTTTGTTTGTACCTTTGTTTCTTGTTCATATTGTAAATGTTTTTGAAAACTTTTAACACATAAGATAGCAATTATAACATAAGATCTTATTAGCCCTGATGATAATTGGATTGTCTGATGATAATAGACTATTCTAATTATAACACTAAGTTTATACACTTATAACTTATAACACTAAGTTTTATAATGCTACAAATGAAGTGTCTGGTTTTACTGCTGAGTTTTAATCATGGGTGTGACTTTCCTGGTAGTATAAACTTAAGCAGATTTCTTCTATTCTGTATTGTTCAATTTCCTTATTTTTCAAATGAACCATATCAAGTGACTATAATTGAAGTGATGATTACATGAATTTTATCTTATAAATGAGTTTTGGTAACTTAGTAAACCACAGTTAGTGTTTTATTTCATCAAATGTTTTAGGCATGTTCAATAAACATCAATAATCTGGGTCAACAGCAATGTTCCAGTTTAAAAACATTTAACCACTGAAGAGTAGTACTTCAGTGTTATTCTTTTTGCATTTTTTTCTGGCTCTTTTCATGTTGGATATATTAAATTAGCTCAATATTTTCTGTTCCAACATTTTCTAAAAAATAGAGGCTTTTTTCTTTGGAGTTTGCAGAAATCAGTACCATTTGTATTTCTGTAGATGGAGGCTACTAGAGACGTAGTGTGCCTTTTCAGAAGCTTTAACTCCCTTTTAAAGCCTCATTGCCACAGTTAGTTCCTCCTTTTGCCTGTTCAGTATTCATCCAAAGAGACACTGATGTTGATTTTTAAGGATTGAAAACTGATTGCCATGTTCAATTTCTGCCCTACATTTAGATTTGCTTACTTAGTACTGGGCCTGGGGCTCCAGGAAAACCTGATAACCACATTCTGGAATTTCTCTGATGCTATCTATTTTTCACAGGTACTCTTTCCCTGGGGTGCCTCCTCCACTTCCCAGATTTAAATTCTATTTTTGTGCTAATGTCTCCCTAATTTTTGCTTTTAATCTTGACCTCAGTCCTGCTCTAATTCATACATACAATCACCTATTTGCTGTTCATACACATGTTGTATTAACCACAAATGGTTCAAAATTTCAACATTTAGTATGAATACATGACTTAGAATAGAAAAGTTTTTGCTGAGAGCAGGTTACATTATTTGAATGTAATGTATCATCTAATAAGTATTTCAGTTTTAATTTGTCCAAAGCTGATTCAGGTTCTCTCTTTTTTATGATTTTATTACTTTTAATAAGAAATAACAATGAGACAGTTTCCAAACACACTAGTAGGACAGCCACAATAATTAATACAATGCGTATTGCTGTCTTCATAGTGATTGTTCTGAGTACAAGGTGCAGACACGAGGACTTTTCTAAACACCATTGGTACACTTATTTCTTGTCATTGAGCTAAGGGAAAGTAATCGTATGCATAGTCCAATATTCCATAATGGTAGTGCGTTAGCTGAATCATGTTCTCTAAACCTGTTCCTCCCTACTTTTCTCCATTAGAATAAGTGGAATTCTGTTCTTTCATTTGGCTAAGTAAAAAATTTGAGGTTAGTCATGACTTGTATCCTTCTCTCAAATCCTTGCTCACTACTTCACACAATCCCTTCAACTTGAAGTTGAAGATATTTCCCCCCAAACTTTGCCTAGACCATCAACAGACTTGCCCCACACCCACCCTGCATTGGGCCTTAAATCCAGGGCTTTGTACTGAGCTACATTCCCAGTCTATTTATTTATTATTTTTTTAAGGCAGGATCTTCCTAAGTTACTCAGGCTGGGCTGAAACTTATGATCCTCCTGCTTCAGCCTTCCACAGTTCTGAGAATACAGAATCTATAACACCATGTTCACTGGAATTTATTTTTTCAAATGTCTCCAAATTGCTCTGCATATAGTAGTCTATTCCTAATATAGCTACTAGAATCATCCTAAAAAGCACAGAGGAGCGTTTGTTGTTAGTCTCAAATCTCCCATTGGCCTCCTGTCTTGAACAAAATGCAACTCAAAGTGAATATTCATCAGATCTTCCACCTAAACTGACTCAAACACCTCTGAAATCATTGCTCCTACTCCAGCCTCCTGTATATCGCAATCTTCCTCCCATCTCAGCACCTCTGCTCTGCTTCCTTTCCTGACCTACTGCATGCATTGCTTCGAGGTCCAAGTTCTTCAGATTTCTCTGTCCAAAAGAGCACAGTGCCGTGAGCAATGGCCCTTGTCCTCCACTCATGTGATTCCCCATCAGTTTTCCCTCTGTTAAAAACCATGCTTTAAATCAAAATATTTCTTCTTTGCTTATTCACTTTGTTTCCTTGCAGGAATACAAGTCTCACATGAGTAGGGACTTTGTTCTCTTCACAAATGCATCCCCTAAATCTAGAAAAATCTTGGCATGTAACAAAAAGTCCACAAACGTTTGTTTCATGAACGAACAATGTTATTGTGATGGTCAGTTTATACTGCACATTTTCAGGTAACATAGATGATCTGAAAAAGACATGAAAAATAATATTAATCAGGTTTCTTCTGGGTGCCATTCCTGTGCCAAAGAATTTATATAGAGATTCTGAGAACTCTATGAAGGCACATTTTCCAGTAGTCCCATTTCTGTTTAGAAATGAAAACATTGAAGGACTGAAATCGTGCCCAGGTGGAATGATTTTAGAAATAAAATAATTTATTCAGCCAATAATGCCCTCCATAATTTGAACGAGAGACAAAGTCCTGCATTTCATTCACAAGAAAAAAAATAAAACATTAATACTTCATTTGAGAGTTAATGTTCATTGATCTGAGACTAACTCTATGATTGATTACTTGAGCACATTTTGGCAGAAGAGAGAAATGACGTGGTTAGTGAGGGTGGGGCACCAACAGCACCCTGCCTGTTATCCTGAGCCAAGGTAGTTCTTCCACTGAAGAGCAAATAGATGCCATCTCAACCTGGAAGTAATTCTTGCCTTGTGTTTGGTTTCTCTGTAACCTTTGACAAGTTGCTTGGCTTTTTTACTTTTATTTTATTTTTCTTAATGAGCAGAACATATTTATTGAGGGAAAGAAAGCTCCTGTCCGAGAGAGGGACAGGAGGGAGGTCCCGAGTGGGTGTCCCCATGCTTTGCTTTTTAGTTAGCTAATTTATACAGTAAACTGTTCGTAAGTATTGAAAGCAAAATAATAAAGGTTATACTTAGAACAGTGTCTACCAGATCTAGAAAATAGCCAATCAGTGGTAACCAGTTTTTCCTAGGCCTAGATTTTCTATCATAATAATACTAACCTTTTAATGAATGAGTGCTATATTTCAATAACTAGAAATTATTTTTTTATTATGGCTGGCTCAACCTGCCCTGGGGGTGGGGCTGGTGCAGCATGTGGTGCAGGGGATAGAACCTCAGTCCCTGTGCTTGCCTAAGTTTTCTTAAGCAGGTGCTTTAGGCCACTGAACCATCTTGCTGGCCACAATAACTAGAAATTATTGCTGTACAATATAGTATAGTCCAATCTGAGAAGTTGGATATATCCTTTGCCATAAATTGAGAGGCTCTCACAATCCTCCTTACTACTAAGCTATTTACCGGGGAGTGGGAGGCAGCTAGTGTCTGAGCTAGACCTTATATAAAAATACTTTTACACATGTAATCTCCATGTATCACAGATTTGGGAAAGTGGCTGTCCAGATGCTGACTCATGATCATTTTATTTTTTCCTACCCAGTAAAAATTTTTACAAACAATTGACAACTTAAATGCTACTAAGTCTGTGTGTGTGTGTGTGTGGGGGGTCTGTCTGTCTGTCTGTCTGTCTGTCTGTGTTTTGCAGTACCAGGGATTGAACTCAGGACCTTGTACTTGCCAGGCAAGTACTTATTCTCCTGAGCTATCTCCCCAACTCTGTGGTCTTATTTTCTGTCACACTGATATAGCATGAAGATATTAAAAGAAAATAAAAATACAATTCGGTGAGTCTCATGCTGCAACTTTGGTTACAAAATATTAGTGAATGAAATCCAGATTATATACAAGTATATGCTGCACATATAAATAATATGTGAATCTAACATTGAACCTTTCTAGGCCTATTTCTTTCTTTGAGATCAGAGAAAAGAAATTATTTTTCTAATTAATATGTTTCTTTTTCAACCCTTCCAGCTAAAAATTCCACTAAGTTCTCTGCTTTGCCGTTTCTGCTCAGATAATCAGAGCAAGTATTTTTCTTCTGTGCATACATTTCTCTTAATTTTAATTAAAATGTTTTAGACATTTTAATCTTTGCCTATATATTTATATATAATTTATTTTCATGTTTAATATTGTAATGATTTAGGATAATTGCATTGATTTTTTATATACTACCATGAATCCTAATTTTTAAGAGTTCAAATCAAAATGTATATCACATAAACTTCTTATAAAAAATTGATTCCAGTTTTACAGATCACTAGAGAATAAGTAAAATAATACACAGTTTCATGCATAAATTATTAGAAAATTAAGATAAGTTAAAGATGGAGCAGCAGTGTGACAAAATAGGGACTAAGGTAAATAAAATTTGCAATCATATTATTTGGCTTTCACTCATAGTTTTTCTATTTTTTTAGCATATGATACTGGAAAAATAACAGCATGACAACCAAATTCCTCATCAGACAATGGAAGTGATAGTAATAATTACAATAATAGCTCACACTTATTGAGAACTCATTGCATAGCTAGTACACCGCTTAATGACATGTATCTTAAATCTTGCACATATTATGTAATTAATCTCTGCTACAGTGTTATGATTTATGTCTTACTTTTCTCTCATTGCTGGGACAAATACCCGACACCCAAAATGAAGGAAAGAAAGGTTTATTTAGCTCACAGTTATTGGAGGTTTCAGTCCATACTTGGCCAGCTCCAAGGCAGAGAGGCACACGGCAGAGAGCAGCAGTTCATGGCGGTGGAACAGCAACAACAGCGACAGAGGCAAAGGAACAACCAGGGGAGCAGAGAGCAATAACCTAGGCCATCTCTCTGTCTCTGTTTATATTACATTCAGGCTCTCTGCCTCAGCCTATCTGCCTTAGATTACACCCATAATCCCAGAAGTACTCAGACCCATAATCCCATCAGTACTGAAACACATAATCCCAGTGCCTCCTGAGTCAAGTCTCAAACTCTAGAAGTCACCACCCCATGATTGCATGAGGCTTTGGGGGGACAACTAGACATAAACCATAACAATGTATCATCATTATTATTACCATTATTATAGACAAAGTAACACAGAGCAAGATTACGGAACTAATCCAGTTCGCACAGCTTGAGAAGTCACAGTCAGAAATAGAATCTAAAGCTTGATGAAATGACCCAGGGAATGTGTTCTCATTTGCTTGTAACACATTGTAGGATTTTTCTTAGAAAAAAAATATAGGATGTATTTTTGGGTTATTTTTATTGACATTATTCTTTTTAATCGTATTTCCTGTTATTCTTGAGGACTGGTAACAGAGTGTTCCACATCACAAAACATCAAAATATTTTTAGCAAAAGAAACTGCAACAAAACAAATATTATGCAGATGCCCATTATTGGTAAGAAACTACAAACAAACCCACAGAGGATGTGGATGGACTGGGGACAGAGCCTGTAAGGTGCAGTGGGGAGAAACCTCTGTTTTCTGCAGTCTCCCATATCTGTACCTGGACCTCAGGTAGTTTCTTGAGGATTAAGATAGAAAATCAGCCTTGTGGTTTTTTATGGCTTTTTTCATTGCACAATATCCCATTATGTTAGATATGGCCAATGTCAAATTTTACATTTAGCCTTAGGGCCTCTGTTACATTGAAAGGCACTTATTATTCATCAATATGGGCAGAATATATGATTAGATTCACCAAAAATTGAATCTGTGATTTACATAAAAGATTTTCCTTACTGAAATCTTTCCTCTCCTCCCTCCCATCTTTCTCTTCAACTAATTTGTAAAACTTCATTCTAGTTGATATGATCTGGAATCCTACCAGGGCCACAGTGTTCCCTCCAGACCCCGGATTCAGCCCTAGATCTCTTTTCTGTGTACTGTTCTTAAGTCATGGTCTGGAGCCTTCAGTCCACATATTCTAGATTTCCTTGTCACTTTGTCCCCTGTTAGGTTCTGTAATAGGGAGCAATAGGGCAAAATTGAAAAGTGGTGAATAGCTATAGACGTCCCTCAGGTCTTGGCTTCAACTCCGGGTGTTTCAGCTGTGCTCAGGCTACTGCACTCTCCTCAGGGTCTAATTGCCTGTCAGCGACCCTGGAATCGCAGTCCACCAGCAAAGAGCTTCCCCACCTCAGAGGCACCACACTAGCTGTGATGCACACACACTGGGTTACGCAGCAGCCCACTTAAAGATCAGCACCTATCACGTGAGAGTGCTTCCTCCAAGTTCCTAAATCCTGGCACCCACTACACACACACACACACACACATCCCTTTTGCCTCCCCACGACTTTTGGTGTGATAGATACTTCCTGCAGTTTCTGACATCACTGTCATTTCTCAGCCTTCCCTTCGACTTTTTAAACTCTCCAATACATACAGCCACTTTCATGCACCAAAGTCTCCTCCCTGAGATACTTGTACCCAATAAGTTTTTTTTTTCCTGATTCAGCCACATGACCTCACACAGGGCACCTCTCTCACTGTGAGGTGAACAACATGTCCTTCAGCCTTTCACCTCTTTCCTCCATCTGGGTTGTGGGGGGATACCCACACGTTTCGTAGCAAAAATATTCTGAGTAGAAGTTTTCCATTACTGTCTTACACACAAAAGGTAGAGTAAAAATCAGTCTGTTTACGCTATACCAAAGGTATTACTATGTTTGATTCTGCCTCTATACATTTATGGAAGTGCTCGGAATAGATGTTTCAGTGTTCATGTTACAAACTACTACTTACACTCAAAACATCTTTGCATATATACAGCCTAGCAAGTGCACATCATCTTTATGTAACTTTAGTGCTCTTGCTCATTCAGGCTTGCTAAGTGGAAGATCTCTCCCTAGGACAGCCAGGACTGTACTCTTAGCAGGGTCTCTGACGTCACTCTTTCTTCGTGTGCTTTCTGGACCCAGTCACCTAGTCCTGCCGGGTGATCAATTTTATGGTTTTTCAGGTATTTTCCTTTCCCTCCAAATCACTGCCAGTACCTAAAGTCATTTGCCAATTATGTGAAAATGGCTCTAATTCTTCTCTTCTTTTTCATATGATGTCAGCCAACTCTCTATCTTCTTCAAGTTTCTTTAACCTTAATTCAAGTATCTGTTTATAGATTTAATGTACATAGAATTAAATGCTTACATTTTATTTTATTTATTATCTTATGGTGCTAATGATTAAATATAAGTTTGTTCATGTTAGGCAAACACATTATATCTGAACTTCCATCCTCTTAAGTTTTAGAAAAGAAACACACATGAAGCATCTTTCACAAAAATGTTATATAACTGTAAAGCCCTAGAATTTATGTGCTGTTGTTGATGTATCTGTTTCTCTTCTTGTCTTCTTATCTTATCCTAATTTGGACTACTCATTTTTTAAAATTAATATTTCAGAAAAGAAAAAATAATGGGAGAAGCAAGTGCAGTTTTCCTGTAGGACTTCCTCAAAGGGCTTCAAGCACCCTTCATGGTGGAAAAATTGAGTCACACTTGCAAAATGTCACCACTAACATCAATATCTTCCCACACCTCCATCCAGTAGTCAAATTTCTAGGTTGTTTGAGACATCAATACCTTCTTTCCTCTTCAAAATACCTGGTAGCCTATTTCACTAATTTTTTCTCACAATGAGATACAGCCATGCACATGGTCTTTGTTATAACCCTTTCAGAAGCACA
This sequence comes from Myocastor coypus, assembly GCA_004027025.1. NCBI lineage: Eukaryota > Metazoa > Chordata > Mammalia > Rodentia > Myocastoridae > Myocastor > Myocastor coypus. The sequence continues at coordinate 19,967 of PVJA010010064.1, forward strand.
GGGATTATCACATTTTTATATGCTCTATAGTTCTAAATATGTACTATGTGCTCAAAAAAAAATCCACGAAACTCAATAAATCCAACTGAACAATATAAAAAAGTAATAACACCTTACAAAGAAGCGTGTTGGGAATGCGGAGACCTCCTACTGTCATTTGCTAAATCTAGCACATTACGAATAAATGATTATATCTGGCTTTGTAAAAAAATTAAAAAATAAAATTAGTATTTCAAAAAATACTCTTGTAATCATGTTCCTTTTCAACACAAGAATTTTAATGTACTTCTTTGATTCTCAAGTTGAAATTATTCTTATGGCAGCCTAAGACCTTAAATCAGTGAAATAGAATTAGCATTAATTAATAAAGCAGTGACTGTTTCCTTAAAAATGCCACAGTAGTAGACTACCCCAAAAACCACCCCACCATTGTCAGAGTTCTTCTGAGTCACAGCTGCCCATACTCAGCTGGAAGATTCCCAGGAGGACCCTGTAGGCCACTGCCAGCTTCCCTGCCATCATTGCTGAGCCCTGGGCACCTGTCCTCTCCTGAAGGACTGCCAAGAGCACATAGTGAGACTTACCACAAACCCTCACCCTCGCTGGGACTTGACTGAGCCCTGGGAACCCATCATCACCCAGGAAGATTGCTGTGGGGACCAGAAACCAGGTGCCTAGAAGACTGCCACAAGGACCTGCAGGAGGCTTGTTGAGCCCTATGCTGCACCAACCCACCATTGAACGAACATCTTAAAACTTTACCCTGCACTCATCATCATTGGATGAATCTTGGACTGTGGTTTACCCCAACCCCACTGTCCTCCACCAAGGCGGAAGACACATTGAACCTGACATGGCAGGAGCCTTAGAAAGCCTACTTTGTCCTCCCACTCTCCAGAGAACCTTGCTCACCCACCATCACTGCAGAGTAAAGGAGAACATTGGGAACTTCCAAAATGATACAAGGAAGAAATAGAGGGCAATATCAGACTCCAGCCCAGCCCCCACAACCCCGCCAAAAAAATAAATAAATAAATAAATAAAACATCTAGGAGACAAGGCCATAGAAAAACTTGAAAGTCATGCACCTGAAATTTCTGATATGATAGCAACTGAAGTAAAGAAACAACTCCATCAGGCTATGGAGGAAATCAGATTAGAAATAACCTCTCAGGTAAAAAGGAAATGACAGCAATCATGAAAGATTTGAAATAAGTATACATGCACCCAACACGGGAGCACCCAACTATATAAGAAAAATTTTAACAGAAATGAAAAAATCAAATAAGCAATAAAATAATTTTGCTAAGGGAATTTAGCACTCCATTGACACAAAAGGTGGATAAATTATTTTTTAAAAATAAGCAAAGAAATAACAGAAGGAAACTTGTCAAGAAATGGACTTAATAGATCTGTACAGAGTGTTCCACACAACAATGTCACAATATATATTCTTCTCAGTTTCACGTAGGGCGTACTGCAAAATAGACTTTATGCTAGCACATAGAGCATGCTTAAGTAAATACAAAAGCATCAAAATTATCCCATGCACATTATCTGGCCATAATGCAATGACACTAGAATTATTGAGAAAAGAAACATCAAAACCTCTATGAACACATGGAAACTAAATAAATAATATCCTCCTGAACAATCAATGGGTCGCACATGAAATTAAATAAATAAATTAAACAATATTTACAGTCAAATAAAAATGCACATGCAACTTTCTGGAACCTGAGGGATGCAGTTAAAGCTATTTTAAGACAGAAATGTGTAACAATAAATTCTCACATCAGGAAAATGAAATGAGCCAAAATAAACAATCTTATGCTACACCTCAAACTCCTAGAAAAAGAAGGACAAGTCAAGCTCAAAGCCTA
>PVJA010010064.1:21949-58767 GCA_004027025.1 Myocastor coypus
AAAAAAAAAAAAAAAAAAAAAAAAAAAAAAAAAAAAAAAAAAAAAAAAAAAAAAAAAAAAAAAAAAAAAAAAAAAAAAAAAAAAAAAAAAAAAAAAAAAAAAAAAAAAAAAAAAAAAAAAAAAAAAAAAAAAAAAAAAAAAAAAAAAAAAAAAAAAAAAAAAAAAAAAAAGGAAAGAAAAAGTCAAATTCATGTAATGAGGAATGAAATAGGTAAAATCACTACAGACCCTGTAGAAATTCAGAAGACCATCAATGCCTACTTTCAAAATCTTTACTCTCACAGGATGGAAAATACAGAAGAAATGGACAGATTCTTAGATACATATGATTTACCAAAGCTGAATCAAAAAGATACAAAAATTTTCAATAACTCAATATCAGTTAATTAAATTGAAAATGTAGTTAAAAAAAAGAAACCTGCAACAAAGAAAAGCCCAGGTCCTGATAGATTCACAGCTGAATTCTACAAGAAATTTAGAGAAGATCTATTGCCAACTGTTCTCAATCTGTTCAATGAAACTGAAAGTGAAACATTTCTCCCAAACTCATTCCTGGAGGCAACAATGACTCTCATACCAAAACCACAGAAGAATCCAACCAAAAATGAGAACTACAAGCCAATCTCCCTAGTGAACATACACGCAAAAGCTTCAATAATATACTAGCAAACAGAATATAGGAAATCATCAATGAGATTATAAATTATATTCAAGCAGTACTCACTCCAGGAATTCAGGAGTGGTTCAACATACACAAATACATAAATGTAATACAGCAACAGAACCAAGAAGAAAAATCACATGATTATCTCAATAAATGCAGAAAAAGCTTTTGACAAAGTCCAACACTGATTCATGATTAAACAAAAAAGTTGAGAAAATTGAAATAGATGGTCTTTAAAATAAAAGTCATCTATGACAAACCAACAGCCAACATCGTAGTAAAAGGATAAAAATGGAAAGTCTTCACTTTAAAATCAGGAACAAGACAAGCATGGCCACTATCACCACTCCTGTTCCATATACTTCTGGAAAATTCACTAGAGCAAATCGACAAGAGAAAGAAATAGAAGGAATAGTGGTTGGAAAGGAAGAAGTAAAATCATCCTTATATGCAGATGACATGGTACTGTACACAGAAGACCCCAAAAACTCCACTAACAAAATTCAGTAGCATAGCAGGCTATAAAACCAACACTCAAAAATTAATAACATTTCTATACACAAGCAATGAATGCACAGAGAAATTGTGGAAACCATGCCTTTCACAATAACACCTAAAAAAGAAATATTTAGGAATAAACCTCACAAAGAAAGTAAAAAATTACACAGTACTAATTATGGTACTCTGAAAAAAAGAGATTGACAGGATTTCAGAAAATGGAAATATAGTCCTTGACTCTAGATAGGAAGAACCAACATTGTGGAAGTGGCCATACTTCCAAAATTGTTATGCAGATTGAGTGCAATCAATTAAAATAACATTAGTGTACCTCATAGATCTAGGAAAAAGAAAAAACTCCAAAAATTTATCTGGGACTAGACTAGACCTACAGTAAAAAAGCCATTCTGAGAGACAAACGAAAGGCAGGAGGCATTGAAAATCCCTGACTTAAAATTACACTACAAAGCTATTGTGATGAAATCAGCATGATACTGGCATAGATACAGACCTGAGGATAAATGGAACAGGTCAGGAGATGCAGACACAGCTATCTTTGACAAGGGGTCCAAAATGTTCACGGGAAGAAAGCCTTTTTGTAAATGGTACTAGAAATATTGGCTTTCCATATGTCAAAGACTTAAAATATACCCAGCCTATCACCATGCACAAAACTACAGTCAAAGTGGATCAAAGATTTGAATATTAAAACCGAAACGCTAAGTCCCCTACAGGAAAACTAGGTAGAAATCTTAAGGGCATAGAGGTAGGTAGGGTGCTTATGAACAAAAAAATCAAGCTATATGGGAAATACTTCAAAGAATCAACAATTGGGGTCTCATCTTTTTAATAACTTCTGTGCATCAAAAAAAGTCACCAACAGAGTAAAAAGAAAACCCATGAAAATTTGAGGCAAACTTTCGTCCAGACAAAGCACTCCTATCCAAAATATACACAGAACTTTTTAAAACCAGGCCTCCTAAATTCAACGACCGAATCCAAAAAGGGGGACCTGAGATGAATATACACTTCACAAATGAAGAGATACAATGGAAAATATATGAAAATGTGTTGTATACCATGTCCATTCAAGAGATGTAAATTAACACAATGCTGCATTAATACCATCATATGCCAGAAAGAATAGCTATCATCATGAAGTCAACCAATAACAAATGCTGGATAGACTGTGGGAAAAAAAGAACACTTCTCCACTGCTGGTAGAAGTGAAGGCTGGTATAACCACTGTGGAAATCTGTATTGAGATTCCTCAGAAAACTAGGATTGGAGTTCTCATTGAAACCAAATATTCCCTCCTAGGCATTTTTCCAAAAGAACTGAAATCATCATACCACAGCAATATATGTGTAACCATGTGTATAGCAGTGCAGTGTGACACAATGAAATCTTGGAAACAACCCAAATGTCCATCGACCGAGGAATGGATAAAAAGACATGGTATCTTTACACAATGGAGTATTAATAAACTATTTAAAAATGAATTGGAGGCTTTTGTAGATAAATGGATGCAACTAGAGACACCATTGGTAAGCAAAATAAATGAGAGCCACACATGTGAACATCATATTGTGTCACTAGTGTGAGAGCCTGAAGGAGTAAATATAATATGAAAGGTGCTAAAGATGTGAAATGGAAGGAATTTACTTAATGATAAGGAAAACCGAGGATAAGTAAAAGGACAAAAGAAAGAAGGAAAAAAGATATATCTATGTTTATATGCAGGATAAGTTGGTAATTATACTACTGATTTTTCTTTTTAAAAAAATTTTATTTATTTATTTATTTATTTATTTATTTATTTATTTTTGTTTCAGAGCCTTTGTTTGTTTATTCACTCATTTTTATCGCCGGCTCAGCCTGCCCCGAGGGCAGGGCTGGTGCAGCATATGGTGCCAGGGATCGAACTGAGGTCTCTGAAGCTGCCCAAGCTTTCCCAAGCAGGCACTTTAGACCACTGAGCCATCCTGCTGGGCCCCTGTACTACTGATTTCTGATGGTCTTTTAATGCTTAAAGGTTTTTTTTTTTCTTATTCCTCTTAGTTTTTTTAAATTTCTTATAATGTTTTGTTATTTTGTTTTGTTTTTAAACCAACTTTGAATGTTTATATCTGATAACCTAAACAATGAATGTGAAGATAACATCATGCAATACAGTAACCATTGTGGAACTCTTACTACTTTGTTTAGGGAAATGTATTGTTTCTAATGATGCTTTCTTATTACTATTTTGTATTCTTTAAACAGCACAAAAAGAAGGAAAAATAGTTGAATATTTTGACTTGCAAACAGGGCTGTCATATCACTTAAGATTGTAAATTATAATAGAAAAGAATTTAGAGGTAGCTAGGAAGCCCATAGGGTATAAAGATCAAGAATTCAAGTGTTAAGCATACTAGAGCCTCGTGGGATGACTGAGCAAGAATTAATAAAGTAAAGGTGATAAGATAAGCATAATCACAGTCAATCAAACTTAGTTTTAGTTCTCAATATGAGAAAATATTCACTGATTATTCTCTGTAATCCTAGAGTGCTCTGGCAGCATTTCTTTGATATTTAAACTATGGATTAGTGACAGAAGCCCAAGAATAGCTATAGTTTCTGAGGCTGATCTCTCTTTACCCCACCCTTTCCATGTTTCTGCTAATCCTTAGTACTTAGCTTTTTGTTTTCTTTTTCCAATGCATATATCTGAAAATCCTAGCAATCAAGTTGAAGACAACACTATGCAACACAACAAGTGCTGTCCAATTCACATTACTTTGTTTAGTGAAATCCTGTATCATTTCTAATTTTTATTACTATTCTTATTCTCTTTAACCCTATATAAAATAAAATATAAAATAATGTTGCACAGGCGACAAGATTAAATTTTAGAATGGGCACATTTGTCCACTTCTAAAAGCATTTTGTTTATGTAGAAAGCCTCATGAGAACAATTGTGTGATTGAGTAACAGAGCCAAAGAATTTACTTTTGGAATGAAACTAAATGACTTTACTGTTCAAGACAACTCCATTTAAGTCAAGAACCCCTTTCTTCCAAACTGCATTGTCTAGAGTTCCTCTCAGCTAATTACATACTCATAGCTCTGAACGCCAAATCCTGGGCCTATGGAAAGTTAATACTTAGCAGAGATACTATAGAAAATAATATAAACCAACTTAATGATAGAGCAGGAGCTGATCTGATGGTTGTGGGTTATTGTTAAACTAATTATAGGGCAGAATTTGAGGTTCATTTTTTATATTCCTGCATAAGGGCAGGACTTTGCATGCCCTACTGTGTGTTTATTGAAGTCATGACATTAAGACAAAGGCCCAAAATAAAGAATCCAATTCATTAAGCCCTTGGCTTAGGTATTGGGGCTGAACTCAAGGGACTAGCTCACATCTATCATTGTGAAATAACAAGATACAATGTTGTTCAAGCATCAGGCAGAGTCTATTGATCTCGGGGATTAATGTGCCCTTTTCCTACTTAGGGCATGGGGACAAGTAGTTGAGCTGGGACATTCAGATTTGCAATATTCTTATGGGTTCTCAGAAATCACGTGGGAATTGAAATAGCAAGTCTGTTTCAGTTGTTTGATAAAGTGAATATTTATAGGTGTTCTAATCACCTTCGGACCATTTCTCCCTGGAGTCTCAGAGAACATAGGGGCAGAAGTCTAGAATCCTGACACATGGAGCTCACACATTATCCCTGGAGCTGTCTTCTCTGCCTCTAGACAGCATTTCATGGAGAAAAACACAGACTTCTCACTCTCTCACTAAAATATTTGCATGTAGGATCCTATAAAGTGGGCATATCTCTTGCCTGAAGCTGTCCTAATTTGTATACCTTAGAGTCAAAATCAGATATTTTAAGAACATGCTCTTTATTGACACTCACATGGAATACTTACAAATTTGAGTGTACATGCATTATCAGATGCACACTATGGCCAAGATAATCCTATGAAAGCAATGTTGGGTGGTATTTTTAACAACCTTTTTGCCTTCCCACTTCTATTTTCTTGTTCTTAGTTTGCTCCTTGGGAATCTTACTTTTGGGTGTTTCTACCATGATTCGTCCCAGGATTTGCATCCCCTGTGGTATGTTGGTGCTGGCCAGCAACTGTATTTCTAGCTTTGTGGCGTACACAAGGCTGAAATTCAATGCTAATGATATGATGATGCTAACAAGTACTGTACTGAGATTTATTATGTGCCAAGAATCATTTCACACTCATTTAATTCTCTTAGCAACATCTAAAGTAAGTACATACTATTAGCCCATTTTACTGGTGTAAAAGTGGGCATTAAGCAAAACAAAGAACTTTCCTAAACAATCAGTTAGGAGAACAGCAGAAAATGCAAGGCAGTTCACCTTTATAGCAAGTTCTTATTCTTACAACGCACCATAGCCACCACTTTAGACAGACTGTGAATCTTTCTGCCAGAAAAATTTTCCCGTCTTTACCAATCAGTCTGCTGATTGAGTCAGTAGGGAAAAATGTACAGGTTTGCCTTGCAAGACTCAAACAGCTCACTAATATTAGCCTTTATTCATTGTGACATTTTTCTTTTATATGGATAAGATTTTAACTTTTAGAAATGAATCTATAAAACTATAGTACAGAAGACCAGAAAAATATATGTTTGTTCATGAATTGTGTTAGTCTCTAAGGACATAAGGCTACTCAGATTCATATATCCCTGATGGAATTTTTGAAACATGTCATTAATAAAATAAGACGAGGGTAAAACCAACCATGGAAATATATGTCAAGGTAGCCTGGCTGGTTGATGGAGGTGGTGGGTATCACATTTGCAGCTTCCTGGAAAAGGGAAGATAGAGTCATCTCCAAGCTGCATAGTGTTTGTAAGCTAAAGCCACACTGTTTATCTCAGAGAACAGCTTGTTCTGACACTTACAAAATTAAGAAAATTATCTTCTACCACTTTCCAAAACAGGAAGTCCCCCCAAAAACTGATAGTGAAAGATGTTTTTGAATATCCTGGTAATTTCTTCTTGGGTACTCCATTTTTAAGCAAAACCAGACCCAAATTCAAATACTTATAAGAAATTTGATTTTGTGAATTTTTTTATTAGTTGTAGAATAATTATGATGAGAAATTTTGGAGTATTTGTACACATACATTAAGATTTATGTCAAGCATGAAGCCATATGTCTATAATCTGAGCATTCACGAGAAAGAGGCAGGAGAATTGGTGGGAATTCAAGGCCAGCCTGGGCTATGGTAGTGACATCCTTTCTCAAAAAAAAATCTGAATTATTGATATGTTCATATTTTAGTGTATACATTTAGATGAAGTTAATATATTCTACATTATCAAGTACTGGCATACAGAGAAAAAAAATCACACACCTAAATGTTAGAAAATATTATTCTCAAAATGTCCAACAGATTTTTGAAGCTAGTAAGTAATTGGTAGAATTTGCACCCTGAAAATATTATTCTAGTTTCAATAAAAGTCTGAGGTATCAGAGGACATAAAGTCTCAAGTTTGTAATTTACAAATAGTATTGTACTTATGAGAAGTTAGTTTATATTCATGTTTAGTCTTCATTTGTGAAGTGAGGGTGATATGAACCACCTTGAGATACTGTCTTCAGAATTAGGTAAGCGTTTAATCAACAATGACATCCATGCTGTTATTACAACTAATGAGTCATATACTCTTCAGCAAGTTGAGTTTCTAGAATTTGGTTTTCTAATTTACAGAATGATAGAATTATCCTACATAATTTCTAATTACCCACTCATATTTCCAATCGCAGGGCTATAACCCCTGCATTACTACTTGCTTAATATTCTGTATCTCCACATTTCCTTAACATGCTTATTGTGTCTAACACCATGTCTTTTAGTTTATGTTTGCATTTCCCACAGCTTGTTTCAGGGCTGAACTAGCAAATAAAGGGTAGTTAATAAATGTCATAGATTGAAGAATGATCAAATGAAGGAATAATGTAATATGTAATTCAGAACAACAAAGTGTAATAAAAAAGAGGAAAGAACTCTTCATTTTAAACTACATTTCAGGACATAGTTTCAGAGTCATGATAAAAGTAAAATACTAGCTTTATTTTTATCTAAGAAGAATTTTAAAATTTATTTCGGCATATAGCTTTATGTTAATTCAAGGAGGTAGGGGAATTTACAAATTAAAGTCTACAAACATGAATCAGTGCTCATGAATCTTCAGCTCACTAGCTTATCCTACAGTCTTACCGCATCACAGCTCGATGATTGCCAAAGAAGGTTTTAGAATTTCTTCTCCCTAGACAATGTCATAAATATATATTTTCCTTCAAGTAAACACAAGAAAAAAATATTAGTTTTTGTTCTGTTTTTGCTACTGCCCTTGCAGATTTATGCCTTCCTAATCATACTTAAAAATCATATCTATGTCCACAATTTGCATAGCTATAAATAGAGCACCAGGAAGTGCTTGCTACCATGTTCAGCGGGTCATGAAGAAAAAAAGACATAGGTCTTGTTGCCTAAGAAACTGATATGTAACCCCATGTGACAGAATTTTTCAATAGGTTATTGTTGAAGTGATTTAATACTTCTGAATTTCATGGAATTTCAACACTATTACAGACCCTAATTCTAAAAAGAAAGTAGTACAATGCAGCCTAAGAGGAAGATATTACTGCTTCATCTGAGATAATTTTAAATTATTCGAACACCATAATGGAAAATTTGGAGTAATTCAATGGGCCCTCATTGTGAAAACATTTTTCAACCACTTTTTTTCTTTTTTCAGTTAAGCCAAATTCTATATGTATGAGGTAAGGGGCATACAGAGCAAAAGCTCTCACATTCTGTTAAAGGAAATTAAAGTTGCTTTATCAATAAAAATCAAGTTTGAATCTGTAATATAGTTATTAAAACATGATAGTAATATTGGAACAATTGATCAATGTAATCTTAATGTGCTTTCTTCCATCAATGCATACTTCCATTTATAGCCACAATTCCATACTGAGTAGCAGTTTCCTAGGAACAGAAGCATTCAGGTGGCCTGAGCAGACACCTTTAATGCACATCAACCTATTGGATTTGCTGAGAAGGGTGCAGACTGAGTCTTCTGCATGGCTGCTTTTAACCTCTCTATAGGTACTGGGTCCTTTAGCCCGGTCTCTTTTATATTGAATGCATATTCATATTATTGTTTGTTTCTTCATTTTAACAAAACTGAGGGCTGGGGAGATACCTCAGCAGTCTAAATTACTGCCTGGCAAGCTCAAGGACCCTGGTTCAATCACCAGGAATATATACTGGGGCTGGGGAGATAGCTCAGGGGCACAAGTGCCTGCCTGGCAAGTGCAAGGTCCTGAGTTCAATCCCCAGTTCTGGAAACAAACAAACAAACAAACAAACATATACCATGCAGGTCCCAAGCCCCAGGTGCTCCATGTGGGTCCCAAAACCTGACATGATGGCACAAACCTATAATCCCACAGGTAGAGAGGCTGAGACACTATGAGTCTAAGCTGCATAGTGAGACTCTGTATCCAATCAAGCAGAGAAAACCATTATGTATGGACTCAGTGCTCAGTGAACTAAAGTACCTGCTTAGGCAAACTTAGGTAAGCTCAGGGACTGTGGTTTGATCCCTGGCACCACATGTTGCACCAGTCCTGCCCCTGGGGCAAGCAGAGCAGGCCAGAGTCAGGGTGTGGTGGCACAGGCCTATGTCCAAGCACTAAGGAGGCTCAAAGCAGGAGGATCATTATGAGTCCAACCCTGTAACAACCAAATACATTTTTTTAATTAAATATAAAAAAGTAAAAGATTTTTTGGTCTAACAATTAATGTGAATAGGGTATATGTACAAGGAATCTTGGAAACCCTATATTTTAATATTCTTGGAGGTTTAAGAATTTGAGATTTATTGGCCACCAATAATAACAGTAGTGTCTGAGGAATGTGAAGGATATTCAGTGTCCATCCAAGTGGACAAGTGAATTTGTGAGCACGTGCATATGCACTTGTGTGTGTGTGTGAGTGTGTGTGTGTGAGAGAGAGACAGGCAGACAGACAGACAGACAGACAGAAAGAGAGAGACAGACAGACAGACAGAGAGACAGACAGACAGATGGATGGACGGACAGACAGAACTGGAGAGACAGAGAAAAAAAGAGAAGAGAATGAATCAATACGTGTACGTGGGTGTGGGGAGATCGTGGTTAGCCATTCTTATTTTCTGAAGTCACACCAAACAGGAAAAAATGAGGAATGAGAGGTGACCAAAACAGCACACCTAGAGACGTTTCTGAGAAAACCTTTCAAATCTAATAGTAAATCTCAGTTAACCAAGTAGAATAATTGCCCCGCGGACTTCTGCTGTAATAAGAATGAGCATCTCTTTTTAGTTAGCTGGGGACTTGACTTGCTCAAGGTTTTTGTTTTGTTTTGTTTTGTTTTTATTTATGTCAGCACTAGCATTGAAACCAGGGCCTCATACATGCCAGTAAAACACTTTACTATTAACCTACACCATCCACCCTTCATTTCTTTAATGTCCTATTTGATACTTTTGTTTGTTTGTTTTGTTTTTATTTTTTAAAGAGAGTACAAATTAGAATTTAAAAAGGAAAAAACTACAAGCAATACATGTTTTCACTTAAAGTAATATGAATTTTACAGTGTTTGTTGTAATACATACTGTTGTTTTCCAACCAGTTATTCATATCACATTCATGAAGATATACACATGTGAAAGTGAAGGATACATATAAGAAAGTAAGAAGGAAAAAAAAAGGAGAAAAAAACTGAAAAAGGTGATGAAACAAATTAAAGCATTACCTGCTTCTTTCCATAGATCAGCAGAAATGCACAGTACCGTTGCCCAAACCATCCTGCCTACATACAAATATAAATCTTTTTCCCCCACTCTTTCTCATGTTCTTCTGCTCAACTCAGTAACCATTTCCTTTTAAATAAGTTCATTCCCTTTTACCAGTGTCTATTGTACCCTTCACATTCTATTTTTCACTTTCAGGTTCTCACACTAAGGAGACAACATGATGTTTGATCATTTGTTTCCAGGATTTAGCTATGATAAATTTTACTCCTATAAACATGGGTGCACATATATTGCTATGGTATGAAGTTTTCAGTTCTTTTGGAAAAATACCCTGGAGAGGAATAGCTGGCTTGATCTGCAATTCTAGCTTTTTAACAATTCTCCACACTGATTTCCATGGTAGTTGCACCAGTCTGCACTCCCACCAACAGTGCGGAAGGGTACCTTTTTCTCGACAGCCTCTCCAGCATTTAGAGAATGAAAGTGGAGACAGTGGACATCCTTATCTTGTTCCTGATTTCAGGGTGAAGGCATTCAGTTTTTGTCCATTTAGTATGACGTTGGCTGTTGGTTTCTCAAAGACAGCTTTTATCAGCTTGAGATATAGACTATCTATTCCAATTCTCTGTAGGATTTTTATCATGAATAAATGTTAGACTTTGTCAAAAGCTTTTTCTGTGTCTATTGAAATGATCATGTTTTTTTTTTTTTTCCTTGGTTCTATTGAAGCACTGTATTACATTTATGGATTTGTATATGTTGAACCATCCCTGCACTCCTGGAATTAATTTCACTTGATCATAATGTGTAATCTTCTTGATGATTTCCTGCATGCTGTTTGCTAGTATTTTTACAGTTTTTGCATCTACATTCATTAGAGAGGTTGGCCTGTAGCTCTCTTTTTTTTAGTTGTATCTTTTTCTGGTTTTGAAATCAGAGTAATTCTCACCTCCAGGAATGAGTTTGGGACAGTTTTTTCCCTTGCATTTTGGCATTTTTGAGGTTTCCAGATAGAATCCCACAGGCTTCCCCAAATCTGCCAAAGTTCTTAAATGGCTCTGCAGAGCTCTGGGCCTGCCCAAGCTGGACCGCAGGTTGCAGCTCTCCTGCATGCTGCAGGCCACTCAGAGTTCTCCTAAGTTCATAAAAGTTTGGAGCAGCACCAGCAGAAGCTCTACAGCTACACGCTGGGGGCTAAAGAAAGTCAGAGCTTACCAGAGTCCCACAGGATGTCCAGAGTCAGCCAAAGTTCTTAAATTGTACCTTTTAGAAAAGCACCTTTGGTGTGCCTAAGTCTTCTTTGATGCCCTATTTGGGTTGCTAGAGTGCTACAGAAGTCCCTCACTATTTTACAGTTTGCCTTTCAAGGACTCACTGTTTTGTGGATTTTCAAAAAATATTAATCTAAACTATTTATTGCCGATTTTTCACTATACTATGGGATTTTGTAGTACTGGATAGTATACATGTGTTAAAATTACACAGGAGGATCGGTGCAAGTTTGAGACCAGCCTGGGCTACAAAAGTGAGCTCAAGGCCAGCCTGAATGGCACAGCGAGAGCCTGTCTCAAAAAGACAAAAAAAAAAAAAAAAGTGGGGGGGGCCCGGCGGGATGGCTCAGTGGTCTAAAGCGCCTGCTTGGGAAAGCTTGGGCGGCTTCAGGGACCACGGTTTGATCCCCAGCACCACATGCTGTGCCAGCCCTGCCCTCAGGGTGGGCTGAGCCGGCCATAAAAATGAGTAAATAAACAAATAAAGGTTTTGAAACAAGAAAAAAAAATAAATAAATTACATAGGTTTATGAGTTTAGAAGATTATTAAGAACATTAGAAGTGTATTGAAAAGTGTGGGTAAGGTTTATAAATGTGAGAAGGGCTTATAAAGCCTTAAAATATATATAAATACTAAAATAAATGTAATGTCACTACTTTGTAGGTGTTCACTTATAGCAGGAGTGTCTGGAAAGTAGCCTCCATGATAATGAGGGACCGCTATATTTCCAAATTTGTGCTCTGATTAACAGATGAGAGTTAGGGGATCATTGATCATGCCTTCAGTTCTTCAGTGTGCCTCCAAAATATTGTCCGAAAAATTTTAAAAGCAGAAAAATATTCTATTGAAATATCAAAAGGAAAAAATAGCAATATATTCAGTAAAAATGTTGATATTATACTGCCTATTTGATAGTGTTAATATTAATTATAATTAATTATAGAGTGATTAATATATAAAGATTGCATATATTTGTGTATGTATGTACATAAAATGATATGTACCTATCAAAAGACTTTAGAAATACATAGGAGTTTGCCAAAGATCAATCTCTTAGGATGTTAAAAATTCTAGACTTTCTAAAGAATTGTCTTGAGATTGTGGGTTGCTCATATTTAAAAATAAGATGAATAAATATCTTTACTGCATAGCTTTCTCAATCTGAATGATGATTGTTAAACTCTAAGATGCCTACAAAATAAAATACATAACTGGAATAGAATAGCTCTAGTTCCCATTGCAGAAAGTATTTTCTAGAGTACAGTTTAACATCTAATATCAAACTTCCATTCTATCAATCAAAAGAAAAATATAAAGTCCATCCAGTTTTCCTGGGATTTAGAGCTCCTTGAAGCTGTAGTGTTATTTTGGAATCTCTGCCAATTTTAGGCTTGTTAGGGGGTGTAAGGTCATCAGGAAGAGGAGGTAGACGTAACAAATCTGGTTCTGGATCCTCAGTGCGCACCAGTTAGTAATCAATCATAAGTCACTTTTAACGTTACTCCTTGAGGAAGGCTTGAAAGCCTCTCATAAACATTACACAATTACTTGGTATCTTCATGATTTATTAAAAGCTATATTGTCTCAGAACATGCTGACATAAATTAGTAAAGGGGAGAAATACAGGGAGAAAAAAACTTTAAAATTTCAAATGGACACTAACTGTGAAGTACTTAAATATTTAATATATATGCAATTCATGAAAAATATTATGCAAATCCAGTTTACTCTCTTAACCCAATGGTTGGTTGAAATGAAAAGAAATAGCCGGGCGTGGTGGCTCACGCCTGTAATCCCAGCACTTGGGAGGCTGAGGCAGGAGGATCGCTGTGAGTTCGAGACCAGCCTGGGCTACAAAAGTGAGCTCAAAGCCAGCCTGAACTGCACAGTGAGACCCTGTCTCAAAAAGCCAAAAAAAAAAAGAAATGAAAAGAAATAGAAAAATGGTAAAAATGACATTGCTTTGATTTCCTTCCCTAACATCTCAACACCATGGAGTACTAATGTTCATCCATCCAAAAAGCAAGTATTGATTGTTGACTTCATGGGAGACATTGTCCTAAATATTGTGAATACAACAGAGTCAGCATAGAAAAAAAAATTAAAGATGGTAGAAGAAAGATAAGCAAAATTATAACTATAATTTTCTAAAAACACTACTACTTCCAGGACACAGTTAAAGTTTCCTAAGAATATCAATATTGGTATCGCTTTTTTTACTTTAGTCTTTTCTCCTGTTACACTCAAATTCCTTAAGGATACTAGGAAGTCTATTAATTAGCTTAATTGAAAAAAATGAGCAGGAAGCCACTCATGGTAAAAGGACAGTATAAGTAAATTAAAAAAAAAAATACTTCTATTGTTATCCATTTTTTAAAAAGCCAAAAACTGGACTCATGCCTGTAAAAATGGCCAGTATCCTTCTGGGAAGTGTGTCATCCTTTTCCTTAGGTTTCTCCACCTTAATGGGAAGCATAACTGTCCCCACCTCCAGGAAACAGCGCTCCGGTCTCTTGAGGCTCTGCACTCTCTTCTATTTCTTTACATACTTTAAACATCTTGCCTAATAAATCTCCTTAGGCCTCTTTCTGACTCCTTCTGAAAACTCGTTTTCTGCAGTGGGAGTCAGCACACCTACAATTTATTTTACACGTAGAGTTACTTTCAATTCCTTATCTCTGCTGTGGGAATTAACTCAAACAATGTCCCATGGCACAGTGAACAAAACAGACTCTATAAACATGTGTTTAGAAGACCGAAGAAGCTTTCAACTTTTACTCACCTCCCGCTATCCCCTTTTATAGGTTCGTGCTATGGAGGCCGAGAGGAATGCCCACAAGCACTCAGTCGTCAGTGGAAAATTATCTTTAAGACTCCTACCACTATCAAACTTTCCAGTGTCAAAAAAGATGTAGATTAATTTTCAATTGACCTGAAAACCATTCATATCTATGGGATAGGCTATGATATACATAAATATTTATATTACAATGTTCATGTCTGTCTCATCATTTATCATTTTTCTGTGATGAAAATGTTCAAAATTTTCCTTCTTTTCTGAATTATGCAATGCACTACAGTAACCTATTATCACTTTATTTTGAAATGGAACAACAGAACTTATTCTCTCTATTTTTAACAATATCTTTGGGATAACTTCTTCATTGTTCTCTCTGATAACTATTATTTTACTCTCAACTGTGAAATTTAATTTTTAAAATGTATTTTGAACTTTTATGTAAAAGCTTAAAAATCGTACATATCATTGCGGTATGACATTATGTTTAGATACACACACGTTACATAATTAAAGAGGTTGAACACATTTAGCATTTCAAACATTCACCATTTCTTTATGGTGAAAACTTTCTGAGGTCAACAATCCTTCAACCCACTGGCACAGACCTTCTAGCTTCTGCCACTGACCTGTGGACCGTCCCAGTGCAGATCCTTGTTACAGACTTGCATGAAACACTGTTTTGGGCTCTAGGCCTCCATCTGGACTCATGGAGGACCCTGCCATGGGATTTGCTGGATTCTTTGGGTCTCTAGTGTGTAGACAGATCTCTTGCACTCTTCTGAATTTGACTTCTTGGGTGAATATGGTAATTTGATAAATTATGTATCCTGTGTCAAATCTATTTTTTTGCAAACCCTGACTACAATATACAAAATACCTGACCAATACTCCTTAAAACTGGCAAGGCCACATGCACACACAGACAGTTACATTCAAGAGGCTAAGGAGATGCAGCTAATGAGATATGATGACTACATGTGGTATGATATTCTGAATAGGACTCTGAAAACAGAAAAAGACTGAGGAAACCCAAATAAAGCATGAACATTAGTAATGGTCGAATGACAATAGTTGTTCACTGACGCTTACAAAGGTACCATAATAAGAAGATATTAATAACAGGAAAAGCTGGATGTTGGCTATATGGGAATTTTATTGTCCTCACAATTACTCTGCAAACTTTAACTTGTTCGAAAGTTAAAAGCATAACACAATTTTAAATGCCATTAAAAACAATTCCAGATAATTGAGCTTAATAGCAAGGAATCCAAAACCTCCCCCCTGCTGAAGAATTACCAAATGTTCCGCAGTGGGCTTGGAGACCTAAGCTGGGCCCCAACAGCAATTTCTGGGCCAGATTGTCTAAGTTTTTACTGTGGTGTAGTTAGAGGTTGTCCACTGCCTGGGCTTAGGCAGAGTCAGGGGAGAGTTGGATTTAGCTTTAACCCAAGTGTGGATTTTTCCAGGCTATGGCCTTCCAGTAGTGAAGTCCAGGGAATTCAGAATGTGCACCACAGATCAGAGTGAGTCCAATAACTGAAATCGCTCCGACAAGTGAGGCTGCCAGTTTACTTGCTCTTGCTGGAGACCCAGAATCAGCAGCAGTTTCAAAGCATCTGGGTCTATGACTCCCGAACTTAACTCCTCTTTCTTCTTGTCAAATGAAAAATGAAATATTCTACTTTGTAGGAATCTCAGCCTTAATGCTGAACTCTGAATTTCATATATATATATGTGAAGGATATATATATATATATATATATATATATATATATATATATCCTACACAATTAAGATTTACTGATAGCATCTCATATTTTCATATAAAAATAAGAATTTGATTGGGAAGGGCTGTAAAATAGGGAACAGGCCCCATAAGGCACAGGGCCCTTTAGTCAAAGTGACTTGATGCTCCAGCGCGTTTTCTGGCAGGCAGTGACCATAGGGAGCTCAATCCATCCTTTATTTCACAAAACATAACCTTTTTTAAAATCTCAAGGCGAATAAATGGATCAAGATAGCCCTCCCTCTTTCACTAAAGAACAGTGTTGCTCTGAAGGATTCAGAGAGCATGCTAATGGTGAGGTCACCGGCTAGGTTCTGTGCGAAACCCCAACGATCTGAATAAGCCACAGCATTTGCTGTCTCAGCCAGACACAGATAGGCACTAGTGTCTCAGAAGTGGCGCCAGTCAGTGTTCTGCAAAAGCATATATACACGATTTCCATTGAGGATAAGCACAAGATACAGAACACTTTTTGATGGGGTGAGTTATTACTGGAAAATAATTTTGGCTTTCCAAGTGAAATCTACTCATGCCTGAAGGAGCAAGAAAAAAGGTTTTTAGGTATATAACCTTTAAGTCTAGATTTTCACTGACGACAACTCATATTTTATATCCTAAGATAAGAATTTCATTGTGAAGGGCTGTAAGATAAGCACTGGGGTACACAAAGCAATAACTCCTCTAGTCTTTTTAAAACTGAAGGAACTACATATAATCTGTTCACCAAGAGACAGATGACTTCAGGGTAGACGATAAATAAGGACAGGATACAAACATTTTTTTTTTCGGCTTACATCAGAGAATTTTAACACAGTTGGAACATTTGCCAAAATCGAAAATGTACACAGGAAATAAATGAAATTATGTTACAAAAATATTCAGTGAGTAACTGGAAATAGTTATTAGTTCTAAGTTTAAGGTTTGGACATCGTCAAATAATTTTTATTTTTCCCATTTTATTGAGGATAGGAAAGAAAATTACAACCAGCCTCCACCTTCTCTCTGATGGATAGTTCTTTTGTCTAGAAGAGTCACAGCCCTTATAATTATGTAAAATATGACCCAAAATATAAAAAAGGATTGCTGAGACAAAAAGGTATTAAATGTCACTGCATATTGAAATATTGTGGTCTGTGTAATCTACTTGAAAATAAGTCAGCACAGATAGACAGTTCGATGCTTTTTAATACTCAGGCTAAAACACAGGGCTTATACACTCAGATGTTCTAATCAGGACTTTTCACTGGAGAGGTAGAGGCAGTTGGGGACGCAGCTAGAATTGTACCTGAAAGGCTCCTTGCTCAGGAGACAACTCCGGCAAACAGTTTGGTCTTCTCTAATCAACAGTAAATGTTTCATAAATTAGCATAATGGTGAAATGGGTAACTTATTTCTCAATATAGTCAAAGTTAAAAATAGGCTCTCAAGGGGCCAGGGAGATAGCTCAGGGCCACAAGTGCCTGCCTGGCAAGTGAAAAGTCCTGAGTTCAATCCCTGGTTCTGCCAAAAAAAAAAAAAAAAAATAGGCTCTCATTTATGAACAGAACAAAATTAAAAATATAATATTTTACTAAAAATAATTAGGAGCAGGTATCAGCAAACTAGTATGAAGGCTACATCTAGCTTGCCTGTGTTTTAGTGTGATCTATGAATTGAAAATAGTTTTTAAATTTTTAAATGCTTAAATATGTTTCAAAAGAATATTTTTGACCTATGGAAATTTTAAAAATTCAGATTTTAATGCCCATAAGTTTATTAGAACACAGCCATCATCATTTGCATACTATTTATGGCATATATTGGCAATCTTTTTTTTTCCGAAAGGGTAAAGTAGTAAATACTTAAAGTTTTATGAGAAATACTGTGTGCTGGAACTACTCAGTTCGGCCATTGAAACATAAAGTTAACTATAGGCAATACAGAAGCAATTTGCTGGGACTGTGTTCCCAGAATATTTCATTTTAAAAGCAGATGGAGGGTAGGACTTGGCCCTGGTTACTACTTTGTACTACACTAGTGGGGTTCATTAGCTGCGACAGAGACCATAGAGCCTGCCAACCCTAAAATATCCCCATACTTTACAGGAAAAAAAGTTGTCCATGGCTGCTCTAGGATAAAAACTTCCTGAGATCCAGGATCTTCCTTATCTTTCTCATCTGTGTTTTCAGAAGTTACAACAATGCCTGGCACATCGTAGGCACCTGTAATGTTTTGTTAAGAGGTTTGAAACCTATTTGCCTATAACTTCCACCCAGGATCTCAGTTGTGCACTCCTTTGAAGTTTATAAAAAATCTCTATTTTCACTGGAAGTTTTATCAAATATTTGAGGACAGTTCTCTCATTTCTGATTCATCTCTTTCTGATTCACTGAATTATGTAATGAACTGGTTTTAACTACCTCCTTTGATGTGGTTTTTCAGTCACTTAGAAAAACCAATGGCCCCTAATAAAGATTAATAATCCACAAATCTTTTCTTTGCATTTGAAACCTAACCTGATCCTAAGAATAAAAGTTCAGCACAGCCAATATCTGCTAATCTGCTCTAAGCTCATGAGACACAGGTGTTAACACACAGCTTTACTCTTCATTAGATGTTCAGTAAGTGAAATTCTTTGCCAAATGCTGAGAGGTGTTTATTCTTCTTATATGAAGGGCATACATTATAGAGATCAAGGTATCTCAGTTTTATTCTTTTTATCCTGTATTTATTTCTCTAAACTTTGAAGAGATGTATAGTTCCTTTTAAATAACTACTAAACAAATGTGTTTCTCTGAAAAGTTATGGTCAATTAATAAGTAGTAAATTTGACTAATTTGTATTTTCTCGTTGGCTTGTCTGTGTAAATGCCATTTCTAAAAGTGTTACACAGGGCTGATGAGATAGCTCAGCAGACTAAGCCTCTGCTTAGACAAGAGCAGGAACCACAGTGCCAGCCCCACCTCCGGGGTGGGCTGAGCCAGCCAGAGAGTCTGCGCGTGGTGGTGCATGCCTGTAATCCCAGCACTGGGAAGGCTGAAAACAGGAGGATCACTGTGAGTCTGAGCTGCATACTGAGACACTGTAACAACAAAATACATACATACAGATAGATAGATAGATAGATAGATAGATAGATAGATAGATAGATGATACGTGTGTTATGCAATCCTGTGGATGTCTTGATTTTTATATCCAATCTTTAGAAATATTCAGCTTATTTTAGTTGCATCCCAGATCCTATAGCTACGCCCATTTACTCACCTGTTCATCATTCTCCTCTCCTCCTCTCCGCCTCTTCTCCTCTCCTCCAAGGTTCTCCATGACAGAACAATCTTAAGTTGTTATACTCTGTCCTATTATAGCGAACTGAGAGAGGCAATAGTACTTCTAACCTAATGAGGCATCTCTAATACAGTGTCTACTGAGGCATTTTTAATATAATTAAAGTATCTTTAAAAACAGATGGGCCATTTTGCAATATAATTAACCAAGATACATTGAAGAATACAAACATCGCTCTGATGTGGAGAGCTAGGTAGAACTTCAGGAGCTATTTAAATCCAAGGAACTCTAAGCCTGTCACCAGGACCCCACTGAGATGAATTCCTAGGTTAGTCTTGATTTTGGCTCTGTGTACAGCGTAAGATGCTCTAGCGTTTGAAGAATTCTTATCTTGTACTGAATAACAAAACAAGAGGATAAAGGGAATGTACTCCAAATAACCTGGAAATTATTATCTAGATCCTAGAAATTCACTAGCAAGATCTTAATTAGAGAAGACTTTGGAATTAGTAATTATTTTCCCATTCTGTTTTAGGACAAAAATCAAACTGCAACTTAAAATATCAGAAATTATACATCCCATAAATGAGCTGTGGTGTGGTAAAAAGAGCTGAGACCTTGTACTACCCCTTTTGTTGTCTGGAAATTTTTCTGCATTACAAAAGTTTAGCTTTTCATCTGTGATATGAGCCAGGGAGGGTGAAGCACTGTAGACATATGAAAAATCTGACTGATGAATAACAAATATGCTTTCCTTTCATTGCCAGTACACATAACATTCTGAGTCCCAGAGACAATAAGAATAAAGAATAGCAGGTGGTCTCTTGGGACTAAGAATCTCAGTCATAACACCTAGGGACACATGGAAAATGCAGACTAGTGCAAAGAAAAATAACTGATAAACTATCCCACTATTTCAGTATGTTCAATATGTGTCTATTAATTCTTTCACGTTGTTTTGGTTTTTTTTTCTGTGGAGTAGAGTTTAAGAATAGAAATTAATAATGGTAATAATTTGTCTCCCAATCAGCTTATTTAACACCATTAACTGCTTTTACAGTGGTAGGAGGAAAATTTACTGTTAATTGCTTTTTCTCCATGGATACATTTTTCCTAACAAGGAAGACTTTATAATCCTGGAAGTATTTTGGTTGTTATACTGGAGGTGAATGTTAGGGGACGATGTTACTAACATCTAGTGGGTAGAAGGTACAGATACTATGAAAATTCCTTTGGCTCAGCCTCTCCTTTGCAGCAAGGAATTATTCAGCCCAGTATATCAAAACTTTTATAATTGAAAAACCTTGTGTCCATGTCCTAAGTAATCCCTATGTTTTTGGATTCGTTCAAAAGTACATTTAAAGATATCTTGTAAAGATAATGGCATACTCTCCCTCTGTGCCACAATCACCACATTTATATAATTCAAGTGTTATAATAGCATTTCTGTACTGCTTTAGAAATAACAAGGTACTATAAACATGGGTGCATATACATCACTGTGGTTTGAGCTTTTCAATTCTTCTGGGAAAATACACAGGAGTAAAATAGCTGGCTTGAATGGGACCTCCAATCATAGCTTTTGAAGGACTCTCCACACTGATTTCCATAGAGGTTGTACCAGTCTGCACTCCCACCAACAGCGCAGAAGGGTGCCTTTTTCTCCACAGCCTCTCCAGCATTTGTTATTGGCTGACTTCCTGATGCTAGCCATTCTTTCTGGGTTGAAATGGAATCTCAGTGTTATTTTAATTTGCATTTCTCAAATGGCCAATGTGCTGAACATTGTTCCATGTATTTACTTGCCATTTGTATTTCTTCCTCTGAGAAGTATATATTCATCTCAGACATCCATTTTTGACTAGGTCTTTGAATTTGGGGACAGTGATTTTTAAAAAATTCTTTATTAGGTCTAGATAGAAAGTTTTTATTGGAGAGACAGCCAGCTATAATTTTTTCCCAGTTTGTGGATTTTCTTTTTACTCTGTTGGAGATTTGCTTTGCACTTATGTTTACAGTATGTTAGTAGCAGTGCAAGTGGTCATAGCTAAATCCAGGAAACAACTCAGATGCCCATCAACTGAAGAATGGATAAAGAAGATGTGGTATTTTTACATAATGGAGTATGTTTCTGCTGTAAAACAGGATAAATTTGAGTATTTTGTCAATAAATGGATGCAACTAGAGAACATACTCTTAAGTGAAATAAATTAGACCTGCATGTGCAAACATAT
Organism: Myocastor coypus; assembly: GCA_004027025.1. Taxonomy (NCBI): domain Eukaryota; kingdom Metazoa; phylum Chordata; class Mammalia; order Rodentia; family Myocastoridae; genus Myocastor; species Myocastor coypus. The sequence goes on from PVJA010010064.1 coordinate 43,314, forward strand.
TGTCTCCTTTCTCTGATAACCTGAAAGAGAAAAATGGAATCTGACGTGTACAATAGATACTGGGAAGAAGGAGTGAACTTATTCAAAAGGAAAGAGTTACTGAGTTGAAAAAAAGCACAGGAGAGGGAGTAGGGGAAAGAGATTTATCTATGTATGTAAGCAGGATGGTTTGGACAACTGTACTGTGCATTTCTGGTGGTCTATGGAAAGAAGCAGTTAATGCTTTAATTTGTTTCATCTCCTTCTTTGAATTATTTGTACTTTTTTAATGAATTTCTTATACATTTCTTTCTTCTTCAATTTTAAAAGGTGAAAGTTCTATATGATCTGAAGAGAAACCAGAGTATCTTCTTCAATTTTAAATGCATGTATGTGGTAATATGGATAACTGGTTGGAAGACAGCAGTATGTATTACAATAAATACTGTGAAATGCATATTACTTTTTTAAGTGAAATTCTTTAACACTTTTAATTTTTGTTTTAATTCCAATTTGTACTCTTTAAAAAATAAAAAAAATTAAAGGAAATAGTATAGTATTCTATATGATATCTCACCCTGACACTGACACAGTAAGGAATACATTATTAACAGGTCCTCATTTCACAGATATAGATACATTTTACCAACGATCATTGAATTGAACCCAAAGCCTCTGACATTAGATCTCATGTTTTCCAGTGGACCCTGTTCCTTGGCCTTATTTTATTATGAGCAGCAAGGTGGGCCTGGCAAGGTGGAAAACAGCACGATTGCTGTCATACAGCTTTTGTATCTATGCTGTAGCTCATTCTGGCACTTTCTGTCATTTTTGAAACTTATTTCCATTGCTAACTCACAGTATATTTGTTCCTCTGTGTTCTTGCATTTACCATAATCCTCTGGCAGCCAATCAAGAGCTGTTGGAGCTAAGTCCTTCTAGAATAATGGACCTCAAATGAAGATTGCATGAGAATCACTCAGGGAGAGCTACAAAGGTAGATTAAGACCTACTACATCTGACCCATGGGCGAGGTCAAAGCCAATCATAGGTTTGTAATGACTGGAAAAGAGTTCTTATGCATGGCTATTGTTATGCAGCCTTCTCTTAATAGGTCACAATGCTGTCTCTGTGGACAACATGGAAATCACTTGGGTACTTGTTAGACATGCAGAATCTTCATCTTATTATAATCTGCAGGTGAAGCACATTCAAGGTGAAGGTACATAGTTCTAATAACACAACAGCACTTGATTGGCTGTCAGAGGATTGTGATAAATGGAAGAACACAGAGAAAAAATATACTGTGAGTAAGCAATAGATTCAAAAATGGCAGAAAGTGCCAGAATGAACTACAGCCTAGATGTATGACAGTAATTGTGCTGTTTTTCACATTGCCAGAGCCTTTAATAGATTTTCGTTGCGAGAGTTTTGGCCCCACGCATAGAGTCATATATAGTCAGGTACACTTGTACCTGAGATAGATATTTCTTCTTGAATCCCAGGTACAGACAGGAAGAAAGCCAAGCTGCCACGGGGAGGCTAAGTGCAGGCACTCTGATCCACACACAAAGAAGTGCCCTGGTGTGAATGATCCAGCTTAAGTCATAAGCAGATCAGTTTTCAGATGATTGCAAACCTAGATGACATCTGAGTGTCAATACGTGAAGGACCCAAGCAACACTATCCAGCTCAGCCCTGTCCATGTATAAGAGTAGAGTTACTAGCCATTCCAAACAGTGTGTTTAGCTGCAATAAATATCTAGAACAATGGAAAACAAGGAAATAACTAGAAATCAAAATAATGTGGTATCAAGAAATTAGTAGCATACAAGAGTTAATTGAAAAAGCACAGAATTGGGAGAGGGTATGGATGAGCAATGCAACAATGTATGAACAAATATAAAAATATTAAAAAATGTCAGGACAGGATGTGTCACCCATGTAGACAAGAATCAATATATAAGCATCAATCATTCTAAAAATGTAAAAAGAACATAAATTAATCTATAAAATTCTTTTGCTGCTATTCAGCAAACTGTATGACCTATCATAAAAGCAGAAATTTAGAGAAATTCTATAAGAATGAAGTTCAAAATGAAATATTTTATAGAAAAATTAATGTTGTCTTTTCCCACTGAACTCCATTTTCTTTGAAATTTTAGGTAGAAAATTTATTGTGATGATAAACACTGCATTAGAAAATGCCCAAAGGACTGTGTGGCCCTTTGGGGAATGATCTCTAAAGCAGGGTTTTATAAAAGGACAAGCAAACAAGAGCACTTCCAATTGTCATTTCTTATACCCACCAGATAAATCTAGCCCTATATTAGAAACTCAAGCTGTGACCCCCCTCCTTTTATGTTTAGTATTCTTTCAGCAAAATAATGATTCTGAGATTGGATTTAGATGACAATTACTTTTCAGTCAAAATGGACACAAAAAGAATACTGTACCAATTATTCGTGCCCCAATTTTTATCCTAATATGCTGATTCTGCAGTGATTTTTGCCCTCAAAATGTATTTTTAGTGACAGCGGAGCTGACTTATCAGACATCAAGTACAGGTGAGCACTGTTCCAGAGTATGTTCCACGATCCACATGCATTAACCACCTTAGCTTTTATCCTGCTGCTCCATTTGGGGGCTCATCACAATGAAATTAAGAGCATAAGTTGGGTCACTGAGTCTACTTGCTGTCTTTGATAACAACACTTGCTGAACCATCTTCCAGCCATGGTCCATTTACAAAGAGAGGAAAACCAAGAAGAGCAGGAATCATGGAATTGCTGTTCAGCTAATAAGAAATAACTCAAAATACAGGTGCAGATACATGTAGTTTGATCGTCCCTGCCAAAATCTATATAGAAATGTAGTTTCCATTGCAAAAATGTAAGACCTGAGATCTTTGCAAGATGATATGAATGGGCCTCATGAATGAAGCGATGGATGGCCTCATGAATGAATCAGCGCTGTCATCACAGACATGGGTTACTTATTGTAGGAGTGGGTTCCTGGTAAAATCAATGAGCTTGGCCTAATGTCCTCTTTCTGCCTTGTGCATGCTCTCTTGCTCTTTACCATGTTATGGTGTAGCACTAAGGCCCTCACCAGATGTTGGTGCTGTGCTCTTGGATTCTCAACCTCCAGGACCATGAGTCAAATAACCTTTGATTGTATATGTTTCCCAATCTGAGGTATTTATTAGAGCAGCAGAAAATGGGCTAAGGTAAAACACAAGTCTGGCATTCATATGTCACTCTTCCTCCTGTGTTGTATGTTATGATCTGGAGCCAAAAGAAATGACGAGAAGACCCGATGAATGTAGCTTCAGAGGTCTCACTGAGATCTGTTTCTCTTGAAGTGAGGCCAGAACTCTAGAAGCATCTCCTTTTTACTTAGGTCATACAATAGAAGATTTACAGGGAGGTGAGGGATAATCACCAGTGTCTCAAGTAAGGGTGGAGACATCACTCAGGATCAGCTGTTACACCAATGTCTCAAGTAAGGGTGGAGACATCGATCAGGATAAGCTGTTACACCTTTTTAAATCCTAGTTTTCTAAAATCTCCAAGTAACAGATTACAACCCACCCTAAGCTTTGTTTATTGTTCTTTGCTTCTTAGTTTCTTATTTCTACACTCCTGCAACTTATCTGCCAATCATGAAAGAGTCAACATTTTGGCAGGTGACACGTTTAGCCATTCCTTCCTGGTAAGAAAAGAGATGAATTCCAAATTAAGTTGAGATTGAGCATTTCAATGGCATAGGACTAAATTTGCTTTTAAAATCCCAAGTTACAATTAAAGGAACTTTTCCTTAATGGAAAATGACTCAACATTGCCCGGTTAAAAAAAATGGGCATTAAGGAGTAAAAGACAATTTAAGGTGGCAGCCTAGGGGATGATATCTCTGGTAAGTTGGCAACCCATACTTATTCCACGGACCCTACACAGTGGCTTGGCCCTGCACAGCTTGGCACTTCCTAGAGCTGTGGGAGGGAGGAAGAGGCAGACAAGTTGTCTTTGTTTCTGCCAACACATGGATGACCCACCACAAAAGCAGGAAAGAGCATATAGAAAAAGGATCTGCATTCTGAAAGCATGTACATAACTCAGCCAATGAGGAACATACACGTAACCGCAGTGAAAGCTACAAAACTCTGACAGTGTTTGAGCTCAAAGTATGGTAAAATATTAAGTGATTCCATAAGTCACCATTTATACTCTATCCTACTAGGAGAGAAACTGGGAAATATGACAGGGACAAAACCATGGCCTTATACACAAAAGATGGTTAAGGCAATGGTCCTAAAATTCCCCAACAGGTTTTTGAAACCAGCAGGTAATTGGTAGAATTTACACCCTGACTAACTACATATACTCATATCTGTGAACTATACTCTATCCTTTTAAATTGACTATAATCTACATAGAAACCCAATATCTAATTGTATAAGGTAGCACCCAACTCGTACTACTAGACAAATATACTATAAAAATTCAAGATTTAAAGTAATTAGCCTCGCCGGGCATGGTGGCACACGCCTGTAATCCCAGCACTTGGGAGGCTGAGGCAGGAGGATTGGTGTAAGTTTGAGACCAGCCTGGGCTACAAAAGCGAGCTCAAGGCCAGCCTTAACTGCATCATGAGACCCTGTCTCAATAAGACAAAAAAAAAAAAAGTAATTAGCCTCTACTAGAGTAGTCAGGTGGGGGACATCTAAAGAGAGGAGGGAAACTTCAATACAGAGGTGTTGTTTGGACACAGAGAAAGCTGTGGTGTTCTGGGCAGTCAGGTCCAAGAACACACAGATATCGAGTGTGCCCAGTCAGTGAGAAATGTAGCCTCAATGTTACAGAAGGTGAAAGCAGGAGAGGGGACAGGTGTAGCACTAGATTGATGGAGGGGGAAATCATAAAGACTGCAGAACGAAGACAGAGCCTATTCATTGTCTTTATGCTATATATGAACTAACACACTTAACTCTTACAAAACCTCTGATCATTCGCCAAGTTTTAGTGTCTTCAAAATTACCCTCAGGGAAAAAAAAAAAAAAAGAAAAAAAAAAACTACCCAGAAATGTAATCACATGCAAATCATATTATTAGTATAAAGTACCCAGCGTGTACCAAGGCTCGTGGTAAACAAAAGCACTTCTAATGGGCAGACTAGTCCATGAATTCATTTGCTTGGAGAACAGCAAGGGCCAAAACCTTTCAGTAATATGCATAGGTTCTAGACAGCACTAACTTGTGGAGTTAATCCTTTACTGTACAAATAGACACTGTTTTACAGTTGAATATGCTGAGAGTGAAAGTTTAGGTTTGTTTTCCACATGCAGTAGGTGTTTGGCCAGGATTTGACTCTGTTTTTGTTTGGATCCAAAATGTCTGCTCTTTCCACAAAAACACACTGCCTCCTCTACACAAAACAGAAAGTCAAACCGGTGATTCAGTAAGATTCTGCATCTTCTGAAGTTTTAATTATTGTCATTGTATATTTTTATAGAAAATGATGTTTATTACTTTGCATTCCTTAAAACAAGCTGAAAACACCCCTATTAGTTTTACTACGTAGGCTTGTTATAAAAAGTGTTAAAACTCTTAATGCTAGGTAGTTGGTTAGGGTGCCTTGCACGGGCTCTCTCTTCTTACAAAGTCTCCAGAATTCAGTCACACAGACTCCACCTTGATGGCCTTTGCTGACACTGATCACCTCCAAAAGGTTTCGTTTCCAAAGGCCACAGACAGACAAACTCTCACCCATCTCACAATGGGGATTACATTTTAAGACATGAAGCTTTGGGAGGAAAACTCAAACTATATCCAAAACATAGTAATGAAAACAAGTCCCTGATCTAAATAAGCAAATAGTCAATGATGGTGGCAGAAAGTAATAGTTGTCACATTGACTTTGTCCTCCTCCCTCTCCAGTCCATCTTAGCGTGGCAGTAAACCTATTAATTTGTGCTTCCTCACGACCACTTGTAAATCTGATCCCCAAATGCTTATTGATGTAGACTGTCTTGCCCCGTCTTTCTAGCCAGAGTCAAATTGATCACTTTTGCTGAACTGCAGAAAAAAAGCTCTCTCTAGTGAGACGTACCAGGCCCAGGGCAACGACACAAATGTTAGAGAACTTGGTCAGGAGATACTAAGCAAGGTGGCCACAGACAGGTGAGTATTATGTGATGCAGAACATGAAGTCTGGGGATTCCTCCGGCAGTGTTTAGAAGATGGTAGTAGGCATATGAATTGCTACCCTCACCCCAACAGAGGCAAGGCTCAAGATCAACTCCTAGCAAAAGAAGCCATCTTTTCTTGAAATTCCCACTTTTTTTTGTTCTTACACTTCTCTGTTAATTTCAGAAGTCCAAGGGGAACCTGTATCACAGGTAGTCAAATGGGTCTGTGGCCCAGGTACAGATTTTATCAAAGAGCAAGCTCTCGGATGGGTTAGCACACCTGATTTAGACCTGACAGATGATCATAAGTTTTGTTATAAGGTTTTGGAGATAACACCAAAAGCACAATCTAGGAAATAAAACTCTCCTAGTGACATAGTGAGAGTATAGACATGCAAAGGAAACTTAAGAAAAAGAAAATAAAAGCATAAGCCTTAGACCAGGAGAAAATATTTGCAAAACACCTATCAGTCAATGAACTTATATCTAAAATCTACGAAGAATTAAAGGAACAAAAGTCAACAATTTAAGGGATTGCAGAGGGTAAGAACAGACACCTCATCAAAGATATGTGAATAGAAAAAATGCTTATGTAAAGACAACACCACACCAATGGCCTTCAGAGAAATTCAAATTAAAGTAACAAAGAAGTATGCCTATAAAAATAAACTGATTTAAATGCCAGCAAGACTGAGTACAAATAAGAACTTTCTCATTGTTGCTGGGACTTTGAAATAGTACAGCCACTTTGGAATACAATTTTATAGACTCTTACAAAAATGAGCACAGCATTATCATATTACCAGGAAACTGCACTTAGCAATATTTTCACAAATGATACAAAAGGCTTAGACACACACACACACACACACACACACACATGCACATACACTTGTGCACACACACCTTATAGCAGCGTTATTAAGAATCACTAAAAATTGAAATGAACCAGGAGGCCCCATAAAAGGCAAAAAGAGAATAAAATTGGTCCATCTACACAATAGAACAATAGTGACTGATAAAAATAAATGAGGCAACAAGCCATGAAAATAATAGATGAATCCTAAATGTATGGTGTTAAGAGAAGGCAATGTAAAGAGGCTGCTTACTGCCTTATTTCAATTTTATGACATTTTAGAAAAGTAGAACAATGAAGATCAGTAGTTCTTTGGAATTTGGCAAGGAAGGAGGAGATTTTAATAGCAGTGCATTTTGGGGCAGTAAAATTGTTTGGGGTAGTAATTCTATGGCATTATATCTTTTTCACACACAAATTATAGCAGCATTATTAAGAACCACTAAATCCATAGAACTCTACAATGTAGTGATCAAACTTTAATACATGCAAATTAAATATAGTGATTTAGCAAAGCTGGGAAGACCCCAGGAAATAACATAGACTATGGCAAGAAAAATCTATATTAGAGATGGATAAAACAAACTCATCAAATAAAGTAGAAGGAAAGTTGCATCTCAGCATTTCTGGAAGTGAGGAATTTCCAGATAAGGGAGTTAGAAGGCAAGTGTAATTTACACAGCAATGGATTACAATTGGAGATGTCAGTGTAATATCATATTGACCTCAAAAGATACAAGCATGGTATCTATGAAGTATTTATGCATAGAAATATTTACAGACATGGATATTGCTCTTGTTACTTTTTTCAAAAATACCCCACAGCCTAAAGTTAGAGGAAAATTTTATTTTATCTCGTGGTTTGTGAAGGTTTCAGCACATAGTCACCTGATTCCAAGGCAGGACAGCACCGCACAGGAGGAGGTGAGAGGAGAAGTAGTCCATGGTGTGCCAGGCAGGAAGCAGCAGCAGCAGCAGCAAGCATCCCTTTATATTCCAGGAAAGCTACAAGCCCATTGTTTTTGCTAACCACACCCACAGTAGGCCTTTGTATCATCTAGAGCTGGAACTATGTGAAATCAATCAGTGGATTGATTTAGTGGACTAATTTGGTACCCTTTATGTTATCCAGAGCCAAATTATATGAAGTTAATAAGTGGAGTAATTTAAACATCCTTAATCACACACCCTCAATCCAACCACCTCCAAAAGCCCCACCTATGAGTTCATGAGCTTTGGAGGACATCTAGACATCATGGCTTAACATATGGATATATATATATATTTCCTTGCTGTATCAGTTGGAAGAATCTAGAAGCAATGGCCGCTGAGTAACAATGAGTGCCAGTCTTCATTTCTAGTGTCATTCTCCAATACAAAGGCCCAGAGTGTGTGTGTGGGGGGTATCTGATTCTACAACTGGCACAAGTGATACAGAAAATGAGCCTGAAGTAATTTATAGGGTCAAAGGCTAAGGAATTTCTCAAAAGAAAGAAGTACCCTTTAATGGGAATATGGCAAAAGAACATGGAGGGGCTGGGGAGATAGCTCTGTAGCACAAGTACCTACCTGGCAAGTGTAAGGTCATGAGTTCGAGCCCCAGTCCCACAAAAAAAAAAAAAAAAAAAAAAAAAAAAAAAAAAAAAAAAAAAAAAAAAAAAAAAAAAAAAAAAAAAAAAAAAAAAAAAGAGAAAGAAAGAAAGAAAGAACATGGAACCCCACTGAGAGTCCAGTGGTCAAAGCTAGAACAATTAGAGAAATGAAACAAAACAAAGTATAAAATCCAGCTCCATAGCTCAACACTCATGTAAACAAATTAAATAATGAACAAATAAGAGGAGCAGAAAAATCCTTCACAGAGAAATTAGAATGGTTTATGGGACCAGGGATACAGCTAAATAGCTTTATGTGCCTACCTGACAAGCATAAGATCCTGAGTTCAATCCCTGGCACTGAAATGAATGAATGAATGAATGAATGAATGAATGAATGAATGAATGAATAAATAAATAAATAAATACATAAAGTTTATGACAAAAATCCCCAAAGAGAGAAATTCCCATTCCTTTCCACTAATGACTCACTCCCCAAAGCACAATGTGCAGAGAAGGTGAAAGAATAAGTTGACAGTAAAGAAATCAAGAGTCAGATGATCAGGGACACAGCACAGGGACAGGTCTCCTTAATAGTTTATCCCCTTGTGTGTTACGTAATGAAAAAAGAGCGTTGTTTCTCTGCTCCTCCTCCTATGACCCATAGCTCCAGTTTCACCAGGAGAATATAATGAGGCAGTTCCCAATAGACAAATATTTTACAAAGTACTTGATCAGGGTATCTTTCTCTTTTCTTATGCATTTGGTTGTTGCAGGGTCTCACTATGTAGCTCAGACTAGTGGTGATCCACTTGCCTTCAGCCTCCCCAGCACTGGGACTACAGACATGTACCACTATTCTTGGGGCAAGGCTAGAACAGTATGTGGTACCTGGATTCGAACTGTGGTCTCTGAGCTTGCTGAAGCTTTAGTCCTCTGAACTGTCTCACTGGCCTGACCAGGGTCTCTTTAAACAGTCAAGGTTAGCCTGAACAAGGTAGGACTGAGAAATGTTTTGAACCAAGAAGAACCTCAGGACACATGACCATTACGTTGTGTGTCTGAGGTAGGATTCTGGAATATACACCAGGCATCAGGCAAAATATGAACAAAATATGACTCTTATTAGTAATAATGCATCATTGTTGGATTACTTATGACAAATGTACCATACTGATAAGATATCAATTTTAAAAATGAAATAAGAGAAATGGAAACCTATATTATCAACTTAAATTTTTCTATGAATCTCAAACATTTCCAAGAGATAAAAATTATTTTTAATTTTTGAAAAAAGTACATAGTTTTTATTTTTTTATTCTTTCTACTGGCCATAGTGAGAAGAATTATGTTTGAGTTTTTTTTATTACATATTGTGTATTTACTCATTTTTTTCCCAGGGGCCAAAGTACAGTGAACATACTAAGGAAAATGTAACAACACAGGCATAATAATATATTTTAAATTAGAATGAAAAAGAACAATCTTCCCTTAAGCTACATCATATTGTATATTTGGGCAGCTTGCTACTGCAAGTACAGAAACCAGTAATACTCAATAAAGAGTAATACTGGCTTTACAACAGCAAAAAGGTCATCCAGAGAGAAAAGAATCTAAGATCAACCCAAAGGTTCTACGCAAATAATTATTACCCAATGAAAACCAAACTTTTTGGTTTCTCTCTTAGTGCTAAAAAGTTAATTGGAAGCCAGGAGTGATGGCACACACCTGTAACCCCAGCACTTGGGAGGCTGAGGCAGGAGGATCATTGTGAGTTTGAGACCAGCCTGGGCTACAAAAGTGAGCTCAAGGTCAGCCTGAACTGCATAGCAAGACCCTGACCCCCCAAAAAAACAAAAAAGAAAAGTTAACTGGGGGAGACATCCACTAAAGGGTAACAGGCAATTAAAAATGTTCTCATTCATAGCAATCTTGAAATAGTCCATAAAATAATATCCCACTCAGACGTTTGCCCATCTATTACATTCTAAAAGTATATTCTCCTTAATTCTTCTCTGGCAGAATGAGAGATCTCTCAGTCCCATGGTAGAAGCATCTCTGTGGTAGGGATGCACTGTTCCATTTTTAGGCCAGTATTTTGTCCCGAGGCACATTATACAGTATGCTGAGAGAACCAATGCTGAAAAAGAAAAATGGAGGTTTAATCCAATCTGTTCAGCTGAAAGGTGTTGTGGCAGCCAGAAAAAGTCACTGCTAGAGACCCTGTCACCTTCTGCGCTACAGTTGCCTTAAGGGACAAGTTGAAAGAAAACTCTAAAGAAATTTTTTCACATAAACCTGTAAATTTAGAACAAGCAAGTTTTCATATCCAGGAAATGTCATGAGAGACATTATTCCAGGAACTATTGGTCCTCTGGGAAACTACAGGATTGCTTGCGTTCAGCTTTTGAGTGGGAGCCAGAAACTGATCCAAGCTGAGACAAGTGGATTGGTGACTAGAAAAAAGACTCATAACCTTTTTCTCTGCAGGAATATTTCTACCCAAAACCTTGACAATTCCATCACTGTCTTGCTTTATTGTTCACATTTCTGTTTCTTGACTAGGCAACCTATCCATTACTTCTGTCTAATCCAATAACGAAAGTGGGTCAGAATTCTACTTTCTTCTGTAATGCTGCCACCAAAATACAACTTATACCATACCAGGGAGCTCCTCTACATCTCCTACGTCAACTCTAGTTCTGCCCTCAGTTGCCCCATGAATTCCAGGCAGTAGAAATCCAGTGGTCTGCTTTGGACCTTGACGTTAGCTATCCCTATGACTTGGAGGAGCCTGGCCAACCTCCAGATGAGTAAGCGGCCTATTTGTCCTTCAAAGTCCAGCTCTGAGCTGCTGTGGCACATTGCTTTCTCTGCTTCCCAGAGTGCCATCTAAGAGGTCCTCCTCTTTCTGTCTTCCATAAATAGCCTGTTCTGTTCCTGCACTCCCATGGCGTGGATGCTGGATCACTGTGTCCAGTACAATCACTGTGTCCATACAACACTAGACTGTGGGTTCTCTAAGGCCAAGAACCATATCTACTCCTCTCCCATCCCCCAGATGCCATATATATCACATGTGGCACCTAACCATCACTAACAGGGATTATTATTATTATTATTATTATTATTATTATTATTATTTTTGTACCAGGAATTGAACTCAGCCTTCTTCTTACCACTCAGGCACTGCGCCACTGAGCTACATTCCCGGCCCTTACACTGAAGCCTTTAAAACAACAACCTGCTATTGGAAACTCAGAAGAACCCAAGCAGATACATCACAATGAAATGGGAACTAAATAACAACATTGCTTTTATGAAAGGCTTCTATGTTTCCAGTCTTGGTGCCATCATGTTTTTCTTATTGTGTCACTGAATATTCTTTTGAAGCAAGGCTCTTGAGCATATGGCCCCTCGTCACACAGCCTGGATCTCCTCTCCCCTTTGTCCTCAATGTATGAAAATTGCGTTCACTGCATTTGCACAGTGTGCTCTTCCTTGCAGTTACTGCCGAACACAAGAGCCTAGGGATGACTACAGGGTCAGGGAGAGTGCATGCATGACTCAGCAGGGAAAGGAAGTTGAGGAAAGACAGTCTATGGTGTTGAAAGGATCATCTGTCTGGATGCCAAAATAACAACAACAACAAAATGTCATAGGAGTTATAGGGGGAAAACTGACTGTAAACCAAGAACTAAAAATATTCAAGAAATGAGGACAAAGCGGCAAGGTGACGTCTGCCACAAGGCAGGGTTGTGCCTGATCCTGGTGTGCAAGATCCTGAAAAGCTGAGGTTTGGGGGAGGTGGGACCGTGGGCGGTGGGGCACAGCCTTGGGGCTGCCTGGTGCGTCTTGCACCTCTAGGCCAGGGGTAGGAGGGAAAAGGAGAAAAACAAAGTGCAAAATATAGCAACAAGGCAGGGTTCTCACAGGATCCGTTGGGCAAACAGTGAAAAGAATGCTTAGAACACAGGTGAAGGACCTCGGAATTTTGTAGGTGAAAGATCGCGCCAGATGAGGCTCTGCACAAAGCCATACATTGCTGAGCTTCTAGTTAACTGAGAATGTCTACAAATAAAAAAGAAAGCTAAACTAGTGCTTTAGGACAAGTCCCCTGCACTTATGGCAGTGTTCAGGTCTTCATAATTAATAACACAGAAACTTGTTTTGATATCTTTTCTTTATATATCATGTCTCTCTTGTCACAGTCTGTATCACTGCTTTCTGTCTTATTGTGTTTTACGTAGACTTTTTTCATTCTTCAGTGCATTCAGCTTTCCCCACCCCCCAGAAATAAACACAAGAAATTAGCAAACTAGTTGAATTGAATAAGGGAAACTGTGTGTCGGTGGACCTATAGTGTCACCTCGACTGGATTAAGAGAATCTCAGAGAGGTGACTGGATCGTAGGGTTGCTATGCTCATCAGCGGATGCGTCCATCAGGTTCACAGTCGCACATATCCCAGGAGGAGGAGCGTCATGGGGCTGTGCCTTTGGGAATCTGTTTCTCACTGGTTGTCTTCTCTTGCTTGGCTTCACAGAAATGACATGAGAGGTTTGTCCCTCCTCATTCTTCCACCATGACATTCTGATCTTGGAACCTGAAAACCATGGACTAAAACGTTTCAAGCTAGGAGCCAAATCAATCATTTCCTCCTTTAAATTGTGTATGTCAAGGCTGGGTGTGGTGGTGGTTGCCGGTAATCCTAGTGCTTGCAGGCTGAGGCCAGAAGATCGGTGTGAGTTCAAGAAACAGGCTAGACTACAAAGTGAGCTAGCGCAAGACCAACCTGAACTGTACAGGAAGACTGTTTCAAAGAAACAAAAAAGTATGCCAGGCATTTTATCCCAGAAAAGGGGAAGCTGATCGATACATTCACTATTTGACATTAATTCTAGGATCAAATGATTTAAATTTTCAATTAGAAAGTAGTTAATTGAACACAAATACCACACTAAAAGGATGAAATTATCTTCCAATTAATACACTTCAAAAGATAGCCAAAGTTATTGCAAAATTCCTTCAGGACTATCCAGAACTTGCCCAGAGATCCTGAAACAGTGAAAAATTCGCCATTCTTGCTTTTTCGCTATTAACAAAATGCAACATGGGCTCCACCAATTGGACATTCGGCGCTACTGCAAAGTCACCCTTTCAAGGCAAACAGTGCACGGGTTGTCTTTCATTCAATTCAATTTATTAGTAAGTATCATTTACTGAACCTCTTATACCTCTCATAAAGCTGACCTTCCAAACTTGGAAAAGTTGACTAATGAAAACAGAAGAAAAGGCTTGTTAATCAAAAGTAATTAAAAATTTCCCATTTCTAGATTTTAAAAAAGTTTATTTGGCTAAGGTATTTTCTATCCATTCCATGTGTCTATTATCATCTTTCAGTTTTATATAGTTTTATGTGTCTAACACATATTTAATTTCTTTTAACTCTGCAAATAGTATCATCCTGTACGTGACTAGGAAACTGTTTCCTTTTATGTATCATACCATCTAGCTGAAGTTCTCCCATACTGCAGTTTTTTACCCTAGCTGCTCTATGGTGTTCTGTAGCAAAAGTACACACCATTTGTCAGCCAGTCTTCCATAACGGGCATTTAGGTTCTTTCGCCCTTCTTTTTTTTTTCTGCTGTCGTATTTTTAATTTACTTATTTATTTTCTTGTTTCACAACCTTTGTTTGTTTATTCACTCATTTTTATCAGCCCGCCCCAAGGGAAGGACTGACGCAGCATGTAGTGCCGGGGACCGAACCGCGGTCTCTGAAGCCGCCCAAGCGTTCCCAAGCAGGTGCTTTATACCACTGAGCCATCCTGCTGGGCCCCTCTTTCGCCCTTCTTGCTATTGTAAATATTACTGCTATGGCCATACTGTACAAGCCTGGATGTGTGTGTGTGTGTGTGTGTGTGTGTGTGTGTGTGTGTGTGTGAGTGTGTGGTGTGATGGAAGAAATTGGATCACGAAGTATTCCAATATTCAGCATTTTTAAGATAATAATAAAGCGTTTAAGTAACAATAACATGAAACTTCCTCCAAAAATTTATAATGGATCCATCCCATTCCAAATCCTCTCTAACAGTTGATATTCTCAGACTTTTAAAATTTTGTAGCCGTTGTGTCTATTAGATACAAAATGGTACCACACTGCAGCTCAGAGTCGTGTGAGAGTACCAATGACATCAAATAGTTACAGCTTTATTGGCCACGTGTACGTCTTCACGTGTGAAGTATTTGCTGATGTTTTTCTTTCATTTTTAGGTTGTGTCATTTCTGCTTTTCTTACTTGTAGTATTTCCCTATGTCTTGTTTTAATTCTTTATTTTGAAATAACTTTAATTTACAGAAAGTTTAGGTTACATCATATACAACATTTCCATATGTGTCATTCACCTAGATTCCACAGCTGTTAGGGTTTTATCCTGTTTGCTTTATAATTCTCATTTTTCACCCTCCTTTTTTCTGTCTTCCTCTCTCCTTGGTTGGTGTGAATAATTTTTTTTTTCTGAACTTGAGAATAAGTTTTAAATATAATGTTACATTACTCATCGATACTTCAGGATATAGTTCTTCAAAACAAAAGTAGTTTCTTACATAGGCAAACACAACACTAAACTCTAGAGCATACGTAACATTGACATAGCACTAACCAAATTCACACTCCATTCAAATTTTGTCAGTTGTTTCATGGTTTCAGAAGTACCTAGGATTATATCCTGAAGGCAATTGTGATGTCTTTATTCATCTTCATTCTGCACCAGTTCTTAGACATTGTCTTTTATTACCTCAACAGTTCTTAAAAGTACAGACAATTGCCTTTAGAATGT
>PVJA010010065.1:0-47027 GCA_004027025.1 Myocastor coypus
GGGGTCTTCTCCTCCAAGAGTTCAGCCAGGCACAGTGAAGAGCCTTGAAATAGAAGCAAACCGAAGCTGGGATTCTAGATGGGAAGAGGGCCTGCGGGGCTCAGAGTACTCAGGTACTTCACTGTAGAGGTGCACTCAATAAAGTTCATTAGTTTTACAACAATGTGATAATAAAACATGCAATATTCAAGGTCTGACTTTTTGATGCAATATTTTCCCCATTTCCTTCCTCGGGTTTTACTGTTAGAGTCATTTCTGCTGCTCAGCCATGTACAGGAACTAGCACAGATGTGCAAGTTCTTCCAGCAGTGAAATCTGTTTTCATCAGATGGAATCCACTGGCCTGATGACTGCTCTGTGATTAAACTTGAGCCACCTGGGCATGGCGGTGCCTGTCTGGAAGCTCAGCACTGAGGAGACTGCAGCAGCAGGATTGCTACACAGTGAGTTCACGGACAGCCTGAACTACACAGGAAAACACTGTCTCAAAACAAATGAAAAACTAATTTGAGTCAAACCTGTGTATGCCATATCCAGGGGTTAAAATAGCAATTTCTGGTAAGAGTAACTCTCCAGGATACTGCTTTAGTGTGTTAGACTTCCTCTATTCTAATTGACTTATGCTGGTTTTCCCCATGTGTAACATATATTGAAAATCTGATCATTCCACTTGGTACAAATTAATTTTTGTAAATTTTACTTTTGCTTTACTAGTCTTAATGGTGTGCTTTGTCTATTTTGAAGCAATTCCCATTGCTTTTTTTACAATCGCTATTTCCCTTGACATCTTTACAGTCATTGTGAAATCATGCAGTTATTTTTCTTGAAATTAAAAAAAAAATTGAATCTGGTATAGAGGTAGATGTTTTTAAGAGAGATTATAAATGTTTTCTTTACAAAGTTATTGACATCTATTTTTAATTAAAAGAATGTCATTTAGAAGCATATTTTATATAAAATACATAGCATTTTATATGTACATATGTGAGAGCAAAAGAACAAACAGCATAAATAGTTCCTAATCATCATTAGTTTTCTGGACATAATTATAGTATGATAGATAGATAGATAGATAGATAGATAGACAGACAGATAGATACCACCAATGAGTATGTGTAAATTCAGTTATTCATTCCTTGTGAGTTAAACATTGATTAAACAATTAAAATGACTAGGTTTTAGGAAAAATGGATATGTGAGAGATTCTTCCCTCTCTTAATATGGAATAAAAATCTCAAGAAAACATAGAACACCAACTCACTGCAATTGTTTTATGTTGTTAAATGCCTGAAAAGAGACCTTCCTAGCAAGGTATTGCAATTGAAAGATAAGAGATTCCCTTTTACAACATTGGCCAGGGGAGAGCTGCAAAGGTTTTGCCAACAAGGCGATGCTTTGTTTCATTTTACAGCTGCAGGCTGTATCTTTGATGGTTGAGTAGTGTTGAACACTAAGCTATAGATTGAAATTGTTTGTAGAGAAATAAGATTTTTAATTGGAAAATCTCTATCCATAGCTTTAAATGTGAGAGTTGTGAAAATTATTCAATGTAACTTAAAAAAAAAATGCTTGTAAGGGCTGGCAAGATAGCTCGGTGGACTAAGTGCCTGGTTTGGCAAGTTCAGGAACCAGGGTTCAATTCCAGGTCCAGAGTGCCACTCTGTCCCCACTCCCAGGGCATGCTGAGCAGGCGACCAAATCCAGGCATGTTGGCACATGCCTGTAGTTCCAGTACAAGGGAGGGTCACTATTTGTCCAAACTTCATAGTGATGTCCTGTACCAAATAAATAAATGAAAAAAGAAACTTCTAATTAGATTCCAGTCTTGGTATTACCAAGGCAAACCTAGAATACCCCGCTGGCTTCTCTTGCTTTGGGATACCCTGGCTTCACTTGCTCTCAGTGAATTGTGACACTACATACTTAAATCTTGTGCTGTTAGTCAGCCACTGGGTTTTCATAGAACACATCTCCTGATGGGACAGTCCTGATGGCTCTGGTTCCCTTGGCTACTTTTCACGAACGAACGTTGCTTTTGGTGACACCACATGCTCTGCTTGGGCATTCGATGGAGGAGTTGGCCTCAGCTCTCTGAACACTGCAGCCTAAGTTTGAGATGATGTCATTACCATCTGCACCTGGACCTAAAAAGTTCTTTGAAGACCAGGCATCACTTCTCTGTGGTCACCTCTTCCCAGGGCTTAACCCACCTTGCTTCCTTATCCAACATATTCTCAGCACTCAGACTGGCTTTCGTATTTCCTCATGCCCAACTTGGATGAATAATTCTCTTCTGCAAACTTATTGTCTAGCAAATGGAACCACGAGTAGATAGAAATGCACCTATCTGAGTAGGAGGCATCAACACAGTGAATCAGAATATCTGAGGTGAGGCTGAGTGATCTGTGCTACAGACTAGCAATTCTTCAATTTCTGTCTCCTAACTACATGCTTTCTATCCATGCCTACTCTAGTATATTTCAGATAGATAGATAGGTAGATAGATAGATAGACAGATAATAGATATATTTAAAGGTACATATTACAATTTTTAAAAATTTTATTTATTTATTTATTTTTCTTATTTCAGAACCTTTACTTGTTTATTCACTCATTTTTATGGCCGGCTCAGCCTGCCCTGAGGGCAGGGCTGGCACAGCATGTGGTGCCGGGGATCGAACCGCGGTCCCTGAAGCCACCCAAGCTTTCTCAAACAGGCGCTTTAGACCACTGAGCCATCCTGCCGGGCCCACATATTACAATTTTATACATGTGATTTTAATGTAAATTAGGTGGTAATGATGATGTTAAGTTCTTGATCTCACCTAACGAATTTTGGAGTTCCAGCCATGTTG
Source organism: Myocastor coypus (assembly GCA_004027025.1). NCBI lineage: Eukaryota > Metazoa > Chordata > Mammalia > Rodentia > Myocastoridae > Myocastor > Myocastor coypus. The sequence continues at coordinate 2,856 of PVJA010010065.1, forward strand.
GCATATTACATGTAATTCATTGGCTTGGGGCTCTACAGCATGGTGTGCCAGTGATTACAAACAGAGGGCCCTTGAAGCAGACACCAAAAGCACTCTGACCAGCACACGAAAGCCAGCAAAGCTGTGAAAGTGACAGAGTGTATGCATGTCCATTTATAAGCATGTGAAGCTGTCCAACGACTATGTAATCATTTGAACTCCTACATAACAAAATAGAAGACGTAAGGGTGGCAAGCTTGTTTAGGCTTGTTTCCAGAATGCTTGCACGCATTGGCTTCGTATGAGCATTGCTCACAAGCTCCTGCATCTTTTTTTCTTTGTCAAATCATGGCACACGAAATTTGAGAGATCAAGAGAATTATGAGATAGTGCAAGTTTTCAAGCCTAATTTCAGAACAGACTAAAATGGTACTTATGGAAGGTTAATACATTTCTTTGATTAGTAATAGAGACCAGGGCTGATGAAAGAAATGAATAGATAAACAGTGTTTTTCTTTATTTGTCAGGCGGGCTTGCTGAAACCTGCCTAGCAGAGCTGTACTAAAGAGTTCACATGGGAAGCTCAGTGTGGGCCCTGTCACCTGAAGAGAGCCTTGTCCACAGGTAGATGGACAATTTATGCAGGTGTAAACTTGCTTCTACCCATATCAATTCAAAAAATCTTTACATAAGGAAAAATGGGGTTAAATGGGGTCAATAACACGCCGCCTGTATCAAAGGAGAAAAATATATATTTTTTTTACTTATACAGCACATACCTGAGCATTTTTCTTTTATTGTTATAGTTGGTCTAACCATAAATCCACTGTGAGAGTACAGACGGCCATTTTGGAAGATGGGCCTTCTACCAGGCCCTACCCCTGCGCATCTTAACAAATGTTTACTTAACTTTAATCTAAGATTCTTTCAGTATTCCCCAGCGATCAAAAACAGGACCATGAATTTTAGAACAAAACAATCTTTTAAATGGACCAATTTGATATATTGCATGGATGAATGCCAGGAGAAATTTGTATCCAAGGCTGAAAATTACTTAACTAATTCCTCATTTCATGTTTTGCCCAGCCATGTTTTACACAGTACAATGGGTGACTCCAATGGTTAATGCTGAAGAGTTCCAGCCAGTAATTCATAGAACTGTCAAAATTAGAATGTAAGTGCAGTAACAGCATCAAATGCTGAGGAAAAACGTAAAGATCAAAGGTTAAATGTTTTGTAAGCAAAAGTCCAGCGAGATTGAAACAAAACTTTTCTAGGTAAAAGAGGTATTTCACCCTCCTCGGTTTAAAACTTTTAATTAAATGAATTTAAACCTACTGCTTTCTCCCAGCTAATTTGCTAATCTCAGTGAGAAACCTGTCTTGTGTATTAGGCAGATTAGATCACTTTTCCCCGGCTGCTGTTTGGAAGCATCGCATTTTCCTCAGGCTCTCCAACACTGTATCATCTCACCACTAACGTTGCCAAGTCAAGGTTTTGAAGATGTTTAATGAGCAAAAGGTAGATCTCTCTATTCCTATCTATTTTGTACTGGGACCCTAAAAGACTCGTAGCAGGTGACACTGAGTTTTCAAAGCTGCTCTGAATTTCCTAAATACATTAGCATCCAAGATCAGAAAGGTGGGCAGAGGAAATCCTGCCAACTGTCTGGCAGTGCCCATTATATGAAGCTAGGCAGAATCTGTAATCCGAAAACTTAGACTCAGTTAGAAGAGTTAAACTCAGCATTGAACGCTGCCCCTAGATTCAGGAATGAAGGTATCGATTTTTTACTGTTGCTGCAAAGCCCAGAACAACTAGAAGAAGCCACATCTTGAATGACTTACAACATCAATTCATCATTCCTGTGATCCTAAAACCTGTAAACCTACTGTGTGTTTTGAGGCCTATCCGCTTGTGCCCAGTGTGGGCTTTTTCTGTTCCCTCTGCTTTTCTTGCCCCGGAGGCTCTCTGAGTGGCGCAGCCCGTCTCTAACTTCTATTTGCAATTTTTCATTTCCTTTCTTCACTCTGGCCACCCTGACACATTGATGCCAAGAGCCTAATAATCACACTGAGTGCACTCAACTTTCTCAGGATAATCAGTCACTCCTCAGCACCCAGTGGCATCTGGCAGGGCCCTTTGGCCAAGAAATGAAAGGTTTCCACAGGTTCTGGGAAGTAAGATATGGATACATCTTGGGGGTGATAATCTGGTCTATCACAAGGTGTTTGGACACTTAGCATGTGCGTTTTCTTCTCACTCCTCAATATTTCTCATCCAGACTGTTAAAAAAAAGACATTTAATTTATTTTATTTTTTTGTATTTAGTACAGGATCTACAGGATCTCACTACATGATCAGATGTGTAGTGATCTTCCTCTTGTCAGCTTTTCAAGTGCTGGGATTACAGGTGTGTGCCACCATGCCCAGTTTCAAGCACCTTCGCAGTGTGGCCTGGGGATGAGGCTGGCATAGCACGCCAGGGATCAAACCCTGGTGCCCTACATCTGACTAAGCAGAAACTTTAATCTGTTGGGCTACCTGGCCAGCCCCAAAAAAAAAAAAAATTATTTTACACTGGGACATTCATTTCTAGGAATTTTTGTAGCATTTATTTTATTTTCCTAGGTAACACCAAATATATGTATTTTATTCAAAATCTAAGTGAGTTGATATGCAGATGTAACACATAGCTTGAAAAGTTATATATTTGTTTGTTCATTATTGTACTAGTTACCACAGTGTTATAAAATAAGACCAATTCATTATCTTTCCATTCTGGAAGTCAGAATTCAGAAATCAGGAATGAGTCCTACTGAGCAGAAAGCAGGGCTCGGCAGGCGGCACTCCCTCTATAGTGCCTGCGGCAGGATTTCTTTCCTTCACTTTTCTAGCGGCTTTTCCTTACCTCAGTATTTTCTTCTGTATTCTCTAATTTTCAATTAATCACAGAAGTTCTTTCTACATACTGCATGTTCATCCCTGGGCTTTTCACTGACAGTCACGTCTTTCATTTCACCTTTATTCAATTTACATTTTCCCTCAAATACATTTTGCTAGTGTTGAAATCAAAATAAGGAACTTGTGAATTCCCGCAGTGCTACACCCCCAGCCCTAGCAGACACTTCAGGGATCCCGCTAGTTAATCTCATAATGTCATCACTCTGAATCTTCTTCTGTATACTGAGTTTCCTTTTTATCACTTCATACTTGGGGTTTGATATATTCAGTAATTTTACTGAGAAGCTAATTACTATGCTTTCTAATTTTAAATGCTACATTTTGTTTAGTGTCTTCCTGAGCGCTCAGCTGTGTTCTGTTAGTGACTGTATCTATGTGAGAATCACACTGACTCTTTCCTGAAATGGGGCTTTTGGTTTTGCTTGCCGAAGATTAAACTCAGAGCAGCCTGCCTTGTACCTCTGAGCTGCATTTCCAGCCCTTCTGTCTAGTTTTAAACATGTTTTAGAAGTCAGTTTCCACATTTCAGAGCTGCGTTGGCTGCGCTGCACCTCTGCCCGTGTCCCCTCTACCCATCCTTGGTGTCTGTGCGGATCTTTCACACTGAGGGTACAGAATTGGCAAGTGCTAGTCCTCCGTGAGTTTGATGAGCACACACTTCTTAGCCACTCCTTGCCAGCCTCGGGGACTCGCGCTTTGTGTCTGCGTACCCTGCGCTTGCTGGCTCACCAACGGGGCCTTTGTTTAGATTCCTCGATCTCTCACCCATATGTGCTCATTCTCTTCATCCTCTGCTCCAGATTCCAGCCTTCATAGTTTCCCTGAGTTAGGTTTGTGTCTCTGCAGCATGTAACGATATTCATGTTTTACTGACTTATAATTGGGCATTATACGTGAATATCTGATGAAATATGGAAAACGCAATGCCGAAGAACCCTAGTTGGAAATGGAATAGTTACAAGCAGAAACAAAATTATGATAATAAACTTTAGACCGCACATTGACCAGCTATGTTATTTCTATTCAGAGATTTAGTTACTATTAAGGTCTTATAGTTAATATTGAATTTTTCAACATAAATATATAAAATAAAGAAAATATTTTAAACTTAATAATTAAATTTAAGCCAAAAAATTTCTCTTGGTTAGATATATGATGAACGTTTTAAAATAAGTTAATCTAAATGATAAATAAAAACAATGCTTTAGATTCATTAGTAAAACATACATATTAGATTCAAATAAAAATGATAGCTATGGTCTTCCATTATTATGAATATTATAACAATATTTATTGATTATTCTGTTACTTAAAGCTTACAAGATATTTCATCTTCTAAACCTCATTAAACAAGATAAAAAATTAAAACCAACAGTATTAATTTTTTATAATCTATTACTTCATGCCAATTACATTTTAGAACAAAGGCTAAAAGCTGGTCAATAACCATATTAATATGAAGAGCCGGCCTATCTGATCATATTTAATGAAACAACTATTCAATGTTTTAAGACCAGAATTCAGCTCACCTGGCTTTGTTAGTCACTAACTATAAAACCAAACAAGGTATGTCACTCTCTACTGATGCACTGTCTTCATTTCCAGTGAGAATAATGGTTACATCTCTTCCTAAGTATTTCTGAGAAGATAAAATAAAATCACATATAGAGATGTCAGCAGAGTGACTGTCACACAGCAGTGCCTATGCTCCAGCAAAACTGAGCATAGTGAAAGGGTTTTGTAAATCTTTCTAACAATACAAACAAATGACTGCGAGCACAAACTTCTGTGCCCAAAACTATCTGGCCTATTCAAATAATCCATGTGTCTGATCCGGGGAATAGTTAAGCTTCCTGTGCATGTGAGATCATTTGACTTTTCGTCTAGTCTCCTAGAAATAGGATAAATTTTTGAGAGAAGTTTACATGTATAAAAATGCTTCTGAGGTTCCTTTATTCAATAAGATTTTGCCTTAATCTCTTGTGGAGCTACAACTAAATGTCATAGACATGGGGTCTTATATGCAGTGGCAGTATATTTCTTACTAGAAGATAGAAGTCACAGATAAATGTCTAAAATTGTCCTTGTCCTGTGAGCGTCCATTCTGTACCGTTGGTGACAACTTCTCACCATCATGGATGATTCAAGAGAGACAGATGTTAGCAAATGTCCATCTCTTAAGTAAAGAAAAAAATGCCATATATATGATGTCATGTTTTTCTAATAATAGCTCTGAAATCTTGGTCAAATCATTTCAAAATAATAACTTTGAAAGGCGTAGGGTAAAAACTCAGACGATTTAATGTTTTAAGAAAACTTAGCCGGGCGTGGTGGCTCACGCCTGTAATCCCAGCACTCGGGAGGCTGAGGCAGGAGGATTGGTGCGAGTTCGAGACCGGCCTGGGCTACAAAAGTGAGCTCAGGACCAGCCTCAACTGCATAGCGAGACTCTGTCTCAAAAAGGCAAAAAGAAAAAAAAAAAAGAAAACTTAGCAAATGGGTTATGAGGACCAAGTATTGGTAATTCTAAAATCATCCATCGCACTCTTCCTTCTGGACCCATCTCTGTGGGTCTTTACCACTGAAATCAAACTCACCCCAGATTCTCTTATCTGGAGCATCCACTGCAGAGTACTGTTTTGGAAAGGCAAAAGAGATGTTACGAAAACTATGAGGGGAAGAAAAGAAAAAGCTTTAAAGGTAGAAGCCTAAGATGGGCCCGGCAGGGTGGCTCAATGGTCTAAAGCGCCTGCTTGGGAAAGCTTAGGCTGCTGCAGGGATCGCGGTTCAATCCCCAGCACTACATACTGCACCAGCCCTGCCCTCAGGGAAGGCTGAGCCGGCCATAAAAATAAATAAACGAACAGAAGTTCTGAAACTAAAATAAAACAAAAATAATTCTCTAAGAATGCCTCAAAGCAGGAAGCTTACGGGAACTTACAAATTGTGACCTTTAACATTCTAAATTATCCAAGAAAGCTTGTTTATTATTTCTGGATATAATAAAATTTTAAGTTCATTCAAATTGTCACCTTTGCATCCCCTGCAAGTTTATATAATCACATACACAATCGCACCTGCCTAAGCCCATAGAAACAGTAGCCAATTTCACAGCATTCTGGGAAAATCAGGACTTCCAGGGAAGATACTATAAACTAACAGCCATGATGCTACCAGGCACCACTTAGAGTTAGCTTGCTTAAACAGAAACATTATAGGCAGAGCAAGGACATGCCAAGACACTACATTGTGCTTGTAGCCCATCCTAACCCAATCATGCTTTCTGCACAATCCATGGTTCAGCTTATGGAGAATGATTTCATTGGCAAAGTAGTTTAGTGAAAGCACTGGGCTTAGAGTGAAATGCTCACATTTGAGTTAAAGAAAAAAAAAACACCTCAATAGTTACTGTCATGCAGGGGCAGAGCTGGCATGTCATGCCAGAGATTGAACCTGGTCCCTGCATGTTGCTAAGCAGGTGCTTTAATCCACTCAACTATCTGGCTGGCCTTTATTTCTATCCCCTCACCCCCTACCTCCTAGTCCCCACCTTCCCCCTCTCCACCCTCCTCTTTTTTTGCAGGACCTGGGATTGAACTCAGGACCTTGTGCTTGCCAGGTAGGTGCTTATTCTAGTGAGCTATCTCTTTGGCCCCTCATAGACTCTTAAAACTCCTAAAGTTTCTAATGAGAACAAATTTCTACAGAGCTTGTGAGATAACTCAGAGAACTAAACTCCTGCTTAGTCAAGCACAGGGACCAGGATTTGATCACTGACACCACATGCCACACCAGCCCCTTCCCTATAAGCATTGAGCTGATGACTGAGTCTCAGTGTAGTGGTGTGCACCTATAATTCTAGCACTAGGGAGGCTTAAAACAGGAGGATCACTCTGAGTCCGAGCTTCATAGTGAGACCTTGGACCTAATACATTCAAATGAAATATAAATAAATAAATAAATAAATAAATAAATAAATAAATAAAATGTCTACAGTGAGAAATAGTGAGTAAAAATGAAAAAAAAATTAACACAGATGTGAATATTCAAAGCGGTGTATTTGGATTGGCTTAAAGTAGATTACTGCCCTCATTCGAAATCATTGGAAGTTTACACCAGCATGATGTAGACATTTTGCAACTTGCAGTGTGTGTACATGCAGATTTTAATTTTATTTTTCAGTGCACATTGTTCTTATGCGATCTTAGGACTAGTAAGGCTTTCTTAATTCACTTATTTCCTCCATAAGATGGAGCAAAATCTGAGATAAATCTTGGCTTTGCAATCTGTTAGTGATATGTTATAAAAATATTACTCAAGTAAGTTTTAGCGACTTTAGTGACAGAGGGGAAATAAGAATATCTAATAGTTTTGTCATTCACATGGATTAGGTGAGCTCCAAGTATTTAACATGTATTTTCTAATTTAAATCTCATGCACCTTATAAATCCCAACGGTTTCCTTTCTCCACTTGATAGAAGCGTAGGGGCAACTTAGAGAAGTGAATGAGCTGAAGTAACAGGAGAAATCAAAAGCGAGCTATGAGGTGATGTAGCTGTCATTCGAGACTGTCGGATGCCAGAGTGGATCCCTTAGGCTTTACCCTCCCTGCTCATTTCTAGAAGAAATGGAGCAGGCACTTACCTGCAGAGGGAGCCACCTGGCGACCTACCCGTTGTGTTATGTCAAAACAGGGAACAAAGAAGAAAGGAAACACATGATGTTGCTGTTAATGACTATTAGTGTTGATTCTCCACTTCTGAGGCATGTACCATTTTTTCTTTGAATAAAAATAAATATGAAAAGAATGTTTAGAGATCTAAAATAGAGCAGTGGAACACACCTTCTAAGTGCGCATCCCTAGGGCTTTCTTTGGGTACAGAATGCTGCAATAGGAGGAGCTCCATCCTGTCAGCCTGGCCCCACTGGTGTTGCCAGCATGCACGCTGGTTCTGGATCAAAATTCACATCATAAACGCTGAATGGAAACCGATGCCTTATCCTAACAGGTGCTGTTCGTTAGAAGTATTTTCAAAGCATACATCTCAGTACTGTTTTGTGTGAGAATTCAAACCTCGATGATCATGATCTTCCCTCGAAGAGCGTGTGCCAGACTTGTGGGGAGAAACACTTCATGGAAAGATCAGAAGCAGTCTACCTACTCCACACAAGGCAAAACTCTTGCACAACTCTGGAAAATTTTCAGACAGTGTCAACATACATCCTCAAATTAGGCTGGGGTGCTGCCATCTTCCTGGGGAGAGTGACTTTTGTGGGGAGTTCATGTAAGGTTGGGACACCAAGGGTTCTTGACCTCCTGTGGACCTTGCTCTGCTCATTAAAGGCCAAGTATAAATTAAAATTGCATTTTATGTAATCCAGGACAAAATGAATATTTGAAAACATGAGTCATGCTCTAATTTTAATATATATTCTAGTTACTCAGTCGCCACACAGTTATATCCTTTGTTGATTTAATTTGTGCTTCCTAAGGAAACTGTTTCTAGCAGGCACTATTTCTTCTCTAATTCTTTAAAATGTCATTTCCTGACCCCCATTTTTCAGTGTTTTATGGCAAGCCAGTATGGGTAAAGGATAATTACAACACTTCTAGAAGCTGTATTTTTCCACCAATGTTTTTATAAAATCACTTATCCCTTTCAGAGTCAGAAAGTGGCACATTGCCTATCTGAATTATGTCAATCATAGTGCATTCAAATGGCTGTTTTACTTAGCTATCATGAAAAAAAAAAAAAGAATACTTTTAGTCATTCTAGAATGGAAAATAAAAAGGAATATGTAGCTAAAGTTTCATTTGTAATATTACCACAAAAGTCTTCCACTGAAACTGATGTTGCCAAATGAAGAGAATTGCCCTTCCGGAGTGTTAATGGAACCATCTGAAAATAAATAAAAGCATTAGGTTTTACTTTTACAGTACTTTGTACTCTCTGCATTAAAAAATCCTCGTAATGAATCAATCAGGATCATCTTATCCCAGCCTCCATTTAGTAGTAGGGCTGGAATTTTAAGATACAATGTGAATTTGAAAAGTCAATTTTTCTTTTGCACAAGCACAGGGTGTTAGTTATTAGAAAAGTATGTCATTTGAATCCTGTGTTTACTTTTCCTTTTCTAGGAAAATAAATTTAAAATACATGTCTAAGGCAGGGGATATAGTTCTGCAGCATAAGTACATGCCTGGCAAGTACAAGGTCCAATTTCGATCCCCAGGAAATAAAATATATGTCTAAAAATCTGTACATTTATTACACTTTCAAAATTAAATAGGACAGTATTAAAATAAAAACATAACCTTTCTTTATAGTATACCAGCATTCAATTGTGTAATATTTATTTATTATCTAACTCTGGTTCTCTGGGAGATAAGCAACAGACGGGCAAATATTTCATATTTGAGGATATCTTGTTTCCATCCACTCAGAATAGTGTTTTGGCAGATAAGTATAAATTAAATATGTTGTGTTGATAATTAGTTTTATCACTTCTATATCAAAACTTCTCTTAAGCCTCTATTTTCCTCTCTTTTATGTACTTGGTTCAGGGTCTGCAGGGTCTACAGGGTCTCACTCTGTAGATCACAGTGATTCTCCAGTTTTCAGCGTTGCGAGCTCTGGGATTATAGGCACGCGCCACTACACCCAGGCTCAGTCACGTCTCAGCGTGCCTCGGAGGTGGGGCCAGCACAGCAGGCAGGAGATGGAACCCTGACTGCTGAGCTCTGTCTAAGTAGGCGCTTTAGTCCGCCGAGCTGTCATGCTGGTAGGTCTTAAGTCTCTAATGTAGGCAAACTGCCATCTCTGAGTTATTTATTTTTCCATATTACATTTACTCTCCTTAGAAAAGTTTAAATTTCTATGCAACATTAGAAAACATCAAAGCAGTCAAAATTCAAGCTTAATATAACTGACCAAAGATTGAAAGGTTACTTACCAGATGAATACTGATGGTAATTATGTCTTTGTTTAAAATACGTACAATAAATCTGTCCCACTTGTGTAAACATCATATTGTCTCCCTCATAAGAATCTGAGAATGTGAATAAAATGTGAAAAATACAATAGATTTGGGGCTGGAGAGATAGCTCCATGGCACAGATGTCTGCCTAGCAAGCGCAAGGTCCTGAGTTTGAATCCCAGTCCCACAAAAAATAAATAAATAATTAATTAATTAAATAAAAATAAAAATAAATAAATAAATAAAAATAAAAAATAAAGTACAATGGATATTGTGAAAGGGAAAGAAAGAAAGAAAGCAAAAAGAAAGAATAACTGGGATGGGGGAGAGAAGTAGAGAAACAAGGAAGCAGAGGAAATTACGTATACAAATGAAATAGCTAAGGTAACTGTACTACTTATTTCTGTTGGTTCATTGGCAAGAAGAGCTAGAGCTTATTTTTAAAATTTTTGACCAATTTTACGTGCTTCTATCTTGTTAATCGGAACAGCTATTCTGAAGATAACAATATAACCTACAGCAAGGTCCTATCATTAAGGACCTCATTAAGGTCTTATCATCTTCATTTGAAAATCTGTATCATTTTTAATACATTTCAAAATTCTTATTCTATTAAGAGGTATTTGGAACTGGGTAGAGTGATGCATGCCTGTAACTTGGCACTAGAATTCTGGAGGCAGAGCAGGCCTCCTAGAGGCTGGGCAATTCAGGCCCTTCATGAAAATGTGTCTCCAGTTTGGGAATAATAAGTGTAGCAGTAATAAACTTCGAAAGGAACTTAGTTTACAGCTTAAAGCAAAGAACTTTGTTTTAATCTCCAGTACTGGCAAATGAATTAACTAGTAGAAATACAAATATTAACCCATATTTTTCTAAGACATTGTACTTACAACATAATTGATAGCAATTTCATAACTTCAACCAATTTAAATTATAAAAAAATGGATTTGGGATATTGGATAGTTAGAAGAAGCAATGCTTACTGAGAGTTCACTGTGGGAGTTATTTTTGATGGGTTTTTGAGCTCTAAACTCATTCCTAGTAGAAAATACAGAAATGGGGTAAACAACATTGGTCACAGAAAATTTCATTGTGTGACATTTCATTGCCCTATGTTTTGTCTTTTTATGAATACTTTATTTGAAAATTCAAAGTCAGGTATGTCTTATTACTAATAATTCTGTACTATCTCATAACACTGTTCTTTTTTTTTTTTTTGCCATAGCAGACATCTTTATTTATAAAATATTTTCCACAGTTCATACATTCCCCCCACAATGTTTTTTATATTTTTTATTCATGTCTTATTTTTCTTTATTCCTTAAATTTTATTTTTTTGTTGTTTCATCGTTTTTATTTTTATTAATTTTAGCAAATTTAATAATCATCAAAATAATCTTAATTTTAATAGTGCATACTAGAAAATTTCGTTGTAAAGAACTTATTATCTCTCTTCCTTATGTTGAATAATAAAGAAAAGCACTTTAATTTAGAAGGCTCTGCAGGTGCCCTTTTAAACCTCGGTATTCAAGGAGTACCATGTTACATACCACTTATTTATCTCAATAGAAGTCACATAATCAGCAAATTTTATGAAATATGTTTATGCATTGAAAAGGCTTTAAATAAGGTAAATTTCCCATGAAAATCTAAGCATCCTTGATGTGTATACAAATGACACTTAAGAATTTAACTGGCAACCAGTTCAGGGAGTGAGATCTACTTCATTAGAGAATCTGAACTATGAGATACATTCAGAGTCTAAGACCATGAAAAAAATTGCCTTTGAGCTAGAGAAGCCTAAGGCCCTGTTCTATGGGTACATGATTTCATAAGAATAGAAAAGGCCTTTTCTTTTTTTGTCTAACAAATCAAATAAGGCTCAATATTTATTATACACAAATATATCATGCTCTGAATAATATAAAATCCTGAAACATAAACTAATAAAAGAAAATATTCATAGTTTCAGCAAGTAACTATTTTTCACAAAATACAGTAACACATTTCCTTAAGATCAGAAAATTTACAGTTGAGTGGTGGCCAAAAGTATAACATACTCTGTGTGTGTGTGTGTGTGTGTGTGTGTGTGTGTGTGTGTGTGTGTTCGTATGTCCTGGTGCATATTTTCAGGACAGATTTCACCATGTCAGTGACTATCTCTTGTATTATCCTTTGCCATCCATCTGGGGCAGTCAAGCAGAGATCTTTTAGGGTGAGGAAAGAGCACCAGAAGTTATTAGTAAGCATTCAAATGTAAAGTTCACATCAAGAAATGGTAAATTAATGGGACCTGAGGCAAGATTGTGGTGGGAGTTGGCATGCCTTTAGGCCTTGGTATTAAAAAGAAAGGGAACGTTATACAACTTGAGACTATCAGCTTCCTAAGATCTGTATGTCAAAGAGGACTTTAAATTTTCTAACAACTCTGTGGTAGCCGGTTTTTCAACTTCTGGGTGTTTCCTTCTGTTGTAAACATTGTAGGCTATAGAAACTCATCCTACATCCCTGGGAGCTTTCCAAGGTTCTGAAATTTCCAGATGCTGCTTAATCCAGCATCAGTTACTGTAACCAAGATACAAATTTGTTGGGTGACACTTGCTCTAGAGTTTAACCTTACTTCATATCTCATACTTTATCACTTCTACAAATAATTTCCAAATCTTCATCCTTCACCCAACTGGTCATATTCTAGTTTAATTAGGATAGTAATATTAATTTTGAATTGACCTTTCCTCTTTTGATCAGTATATTGTGGCAGAAGTTATCTCCTTATATTTTGTCGCTTTTTTTTTTTTTTTTTTTTTTTTTTTTTTTTTTTTTTTTTTTTTTTTGTAGAACAGGGGATTGAACTCAGCCCCTTACACTTGCAAAGTGAGCGCTTATTCTTCTGAGCTGTTTCCCCAACACTTTCTGTCACTTTTATAGGACTATGCAAGCTAAGGTCAATTTCATATTTTTTCTTGAACAGTGTAATTTACTTACCAAAAATATGTTATGTGCAGAGCAATTAAAATTGTACCATCTTCAATGTATTATTACATTTTCCTTTCCCATCCTTTAGTAATATTTATATCTCAGTCTTCCTATTTTGACATCTTAGACTTCGAGTTTTAGCACAATCACATATTAGGAAAATTCTAAATTTCTTTTCACATATTGACACTTAATTGAGGGATCACAACAAACTTACTAACATTAACTCCACATTATTATTAAATGAAATTTGAATTCATTCTTGGTTGTGTCAAATTTGAAGATATATGTGAAAGCATGGGAAGTCCAGATACTCTGAAAATGTTTGATGAAAATGTTTGGCAAATGTAGCTTCCTTTCTTCATACATACCTTACCCCTACCCTAACATTCGTGCTAAGTTGTATGTCACACACTGAGCATTCTGAAGCCACAGTCTCCTCTTCTCAGTAATGGCAAACTTGCTTCATCATAGTAGATAAAGAATAACATTGTGAGTTCAAAAATAAATAACTGATAGATGAAACAGGAGGGAGAGAAGGTGCAGATAAAACAAAAGAATGAAGGACAGAGGTGGAGAGTTTGGAAGAAGAGAATAACTGATACAGAAGAGGTTGGGGTTACACTTGATTAAGACTAATAAAAGAAGTTATCTGTTGTGACTCAAGGAACATGAGTAGGCTTCTAAAATTAAAATAAGTAGTGAACATATGTCCCTGCACTAAGTTATCTCAAGCAAATAATTTTTCTTATCATTTCTGTCCTCAGTCATTTATAGATAGCTCTAGTACATATTATGTAAGTGGAAACCCAGGCAATGAGATAATTTGTTACTCCTGGTTGTCTCTGTTAATAAATATTATCATAAATCTGAGCAATGGGCCAGGGAGATGTCTCAGTAGCAAAAGTGCCTATCTGGCAAATATAAGGTCTTGAGTTCAGTCCCTGGTACCATACTCAGAAAAAAGGAAACTAAGCAGAATTCTGTTGCTTTGACCCTTTGCTCATGGGAGTGTGACTACATTGAGCTTTATTTTATTTCAAAAGAAAAAGTATACATGCTATATTTAATTATTGTTTCAAAATTTATTTATTATTTATCTCCATGTAATAAATGAAATAATTGGTGTTATAGTTTCATCTGAAATAAGACATCTGGTGATACACTGAGGGTTTGATTCTAGGGTTGTCTGGGTTTGAGACAGCCCAGCAATCCCAGCCGGTCCTGGCTTCTCCCATATTTAAGTAATATATGACTGTGTCTGACTTCAAAGAAATTATTATTTTTATTATAATATTGATGGCAACTAATCTTAAGGTATGTTTAGTTATAAATCAATTTAGAATATTAACTTGTAATATTACTTATATCATTTTCTGTTTACTGTCAGAAACACTAAAGGAATATGTTCGTCTCAGAGATTAAAAGAACTGAATAATGATGGTAATGCCATGCCATCAATGTAAATTTCACAAAGGAAAAATATTTCTAAGGTTTGTAATGAAGCAGTATCTAAAATTCCATGTCTTCTGAAGAGGTTGCCAAATGTGTTTGTGTGTCACTAGGTAAAGGCAGAAACTATCAGTGTGCTAAACACTTGGAGGCTACTGCAGTGCATCTAAGCCATTGGCAGGAAAAGATCGCTGGGATGTGAAAACGGGAGATGGCAGTAGGAACAAAATTAGCCCCAAGACTGCACCGCAGGGAGTTTCAATCAGAAACAAAATTTAGTGGAAAATGGATGCATTATTAGGGTACAGTTGATGCTGTATTATTTGGACTATTTCATTTCTATTGTTAAAATATATTTTAAATTTGGAATTTAAAAATAAAAGACTATTTAGAAAGTCCTGAATTCATAAGGTCATCCCCTCCAGTTACAAAAGCCTGAACGTTTGTAAGATTCTAGAAAACGCTAAAGAACTCCTTATTTTGTCTCATTTTGAATTTCAAATGTTACATTTAGACTCTTCCCACAACATTGAACTGAACAATCAAAATAAACTACTTCTGAGAGTCCTTAAATGAAGTTTCAACTCAGCACAGTGGTTTCCATCAGACAGAGAGAAAAGTAAGGGATTTCTTTGTCGGAAACTGTGTGGGCTAAAGAAAAATAGATCAAATTTAAACAGCTCCCTGGTGTTCTGGGTTTTCAATATGTCACAGTAGGTGAGAGCTCTCTGTTATGAATTGCTTTCCATCTACTTGACGGAAACATGTCAAAAAACCCAACAAAGTGTATCACTTAATCCCTTGTACAATTCAGTGCTTGAATCCACTCACCCTGATGGGTGCAGAATAAAGTCAGAGCCTCAAACATGAGTAGGAGGTTATCTCTCATGGAACAATCTAAAAGAAAGCATGAAAAAAAAGTCTTTCGTTTTTCCCAGAGATTATATATTGTAGAGCTAGATCTCTGAACTGTTCACAGCAGGTAACTTGAAGCATTAGGATTCAGTATGGTAGAACCGCATTGCCGAGGAAATTTGATAGCTTTATGAGGTTAGCTATGCAGGAAGTTTTTGCTTACCTTATTTTTGGATGAAAACACAATTATCATTGTGTTTAGCTGAAAAAGAACGTGTTATACATTTTCTTTGAAAAGTTTCTGATCTATTGAGTGGTAGCCAACATAGGAAAAAATGATTGTATGTTATTCTAAATGTACCCACATTAACTTAAATATACCATTTACATGATAAACATAAATTTGTTCTGAAATAACATAGAACTTACATGAAACCCATGGATTTCTACATAAAAATCACCTAGAAAAGGGCACTTCCTCTGAAATACATCAAAATATATGCAATGATGGAGATGATTTACATTAATGGAGATGACTGTGCCATGTAATCACTGTGTGGTTACACAACACCTCAAAGTGTCTATTTTTCTATTTTACATAACATTGAAATTGGCATATCATTTGCAGTGTTGTTGACAAGACAATACATAGTACTTGTACAACCTAACTTACACATTGAGTAACTAGGCAATACATTGCTAATGCATAACCAAGCATGTTTTATAAGACTATAATTCAACCAGTTAAACCATTGTTTTTAAGGTAAGATCGTCACAGTCTACAGCAGGCACAATGAATAAGGCACCATCATAATTGCATAGAGTTAACTGGACAGTGGGAATGGCTAGAAAGAGAGCACTGAAATCGAAAGCTATTAGACTCATCTCCCCAAAAGATACTGTGCTGGAAGTGACTCAAGGTATCTCATTGATTGAGATTTCTTAGTTACATAACACTTTTTGCAAATTCACATGAATATTTTGTGTTACCAAAAATAAAAATATAATGAGGCAAGAAGTTGGGAAAGTAACAGAACTTGTGTAGCTGATAGGCAAAGAGGAGTAAAATTGCAAGATGATCATAAAGAACAATGGATCGTATCGCCCGGATTCATTACCAAAGGATGACTTTCTGATGTCTGAAGCTGCGTGTTTTACTTTTAAATCAAATATTTCCATTATATTCTTAATAAATTTTGTTGATATTGCAGCATAACAATAAAGTTCATGATAAATTAGACGTCAAAGAACTTAGGTATCCAGAAACATTCCATGTAAATGGCAGTCATTCTTTTGCAAAACCTGACAGGGATTGTTGATCATAATCAGCAACAAAAATAAGACAGCAATGGAGAAACTTCACGGAAGAAAAAAGTCGACAATACAGGGTACACTGGGCCAAATGCAGCTCCTGCTACCAGCTCTGTATGTAGTCTGCAGTTCCTTGATCTCTTTCTGTATTTATTACACTTGACCTACCTTTGTGTTCAGTACAGGGATTAATGTAACCAAGTTTTACATTTAAAACAATTTCTAATTGTACAAGTGCTATACTGCTATCTTAAAAAAATCTTGAAAGAAGCTTGTGATTTTTAAATATTTAAAACAACAAAATAGTTACACTTAATTACCTCTTTCCAGATGTGTTTGTTCTTAAATAAAAAATATATATATATATATTACTGGGCAATAGCACTTCTTTCCTTTCTTGAACCCCTTGCTGCCTGTTATTTATTTATTTTTCTCCAGGACCTCAACCTGCTCAGCCAACAGCGAAGGAGAAGGCAGGCTTGCATTCCACGGGCTTTGTCTTTGCTCTTCCACTGCGAACTTTGGGTCTGCATACACAGCTTGTCTCGTATCCTGGCCTTCGGTCATTGGAACATTTCCTGCGCAGGGCAGAATGTAGAGAATAGAACTGCCCACATATAAATAAATCAGCTTGATTCTGGAGCTTAGTATGAGGCCGTGACTTGTAAGCTCATAAAAGAAACACTTTTCAGCATTCCTACTCCCTCTTCCATCTTCTTGATACATCTGCTTAATTTTTAATTTATCTTGAACTAAAGAAGAAGAGGAAGAAGGCTGCTCCTTTGGCCTCTAAGGCTAAGAAACTCCACAAAATGTAAATCACTTATAAGAATACATGGTATGGAATGACCACATCCACATTCACGTATTTGGACGTACATAGCTATCTGAAAGAAGGCGAGCTACACAGGTGCGCTTCATATGTACTCGAAGCAGGTGGATGCATGGAAATGGGATGACCTTTATCTTAATAAATACAGTGCTCACCAGGGTGAATTTCTGTCAAGATGCTCGCGGACTTTAACAAAAGTCCTTATTTTAGAGCTCAGACTAAATTGCTTGTTCCCATTAAGGAAGACCTTTGTGGCCTTTCCACATTTCCTTGTGCAAAACTAAAACGCGGTTGACAGTACTTGGTAAAAGTGATTGTAGTGACATTTTAGATCTGTCAAGCCTTTCTGTAAGTGTTGCACCGTAGGTAGCCTAATGAGACACGCTACATAGTAACACAGAGAGAAAAACCCCTCAGAACTCTTGTTGCAGGCATTGAAGGGGGCTCGAGCTGTGAAGGTTATCATTTCCTGCTGCGCAGCGGAATCTTTTGGTAGATACTGAATTGCACAAAATGTCTTGAAAGCAATTCCTTTTCAGTCACAACCACACAAAGATTTAGCTATGTGGGGCTTTTGTAGGTGCTGGATGAAGGCTTGGCATCTGGGTAACTGGACATCACACCCAGGAGGTGTTCCCTCAAAATTCAAAGGTTTTCTTGTACAGAACACACATTCCTGCGTGTTCAGAGGCTGAAGGTACAGCGACCAGACTTCGATTATTTCTTAAGCTATTTAGCCTTTGGACACTAAAGCCTTTTATTTTTCTGTCGCAGTAATAAATTCAGAATTTTGAAGATCAGTGTTGATGTTTGGACATCCTCTTTGGAGAAGTGATTGAACACGATTTGTATTCAGGATAACTGAATATACAAAGCATCAGATTTGGGGAGCTATGAAAAGTTAAGAATTACGCATCTCACTTCAACAAATGCAAAGGATCAACTTTAAACAATAGAGCATTCCAAAAATCATGTTAGAAATAATGATTAAGGTAAGATTGTTATAGAAATGAGGTAATGCATAATGTAAAACACTTAGGACACAAGTCAGAATAAAGAAGGCTAAAAAATTCAGCTTTTACATTAATTTTTCATCCCTTTGAAGTTATTTGTCCTTTCATTCACTTATAGCCTTTTACTTTACAAAAAGTTGAGGTTTATCGCTTGAGTGTGTATATGCTTATATAATTAAATGCTCCATCTGTCCATAGAATGTGAGTGTTTAAATAATTCATCTTACCTTAATGGAAAAATAGTTTCTTGGTGTTTATTTCTAAAAGGAAATATCGATCTAATTATTTAAAATGCTATACTAGATGTTGTTATTGAGGCAAACAATATATTCTATAGTATTTTAAAGCAATTTCAGGAAGAAGATTTTGTTATTTTTGCTTATTTTTATCTCCAAATTTTTTAGTTTATCTCATTAAACTGACAAGCTTCTACTGCTGCCTTAGAACACAGGGTAGAGTGGTCCCCTGCTCATCCTCAGTAGATCTCTGAGGCTATGTGCAGCTTACAATGCTCTTGATACATTTGCTATATTCTAATGCCTTTCAGCATTGCTACAAAGTACCAGAATTAATAAATTAATCATTCCGTGGTTTATCCTTCAGTACTTTTATTGTGTCACTACCCTAGGATCATAGACCTGTGCTAAAATAAAGTAAGAATCAACTTGAACACGAGTATGTTCCTGTCATTACAGCTGATGTGATAACTGAGACACCTGCAAAGGGAATAGCGTGGACACAGCATATAATGTGTGGACCCGCTGGATACTGAGACAATCCACTTCCTGGACAGGAGGAAGTGGGAGGGCCTGAGGTCTCATCATGCCACTCAGAATGGCACTGACTGCAAACTTACAAATTATTTCTGGATTTGAGTCCAGGGTTGATTGCAGGTAACTGAAACTACCTTAAGTTCAACCTTGGAAGGAAGGGTTGCTCCATGCGTATTTGGTGTTCAAGGTGGTTGCTGGCAATTGGTGTGATATGTAAATTAAATACTTATGTTCTCATGACAGAAAATAAAAGAATCATATTTACAACTGAAAGTTAAAACGTGGACATAATGGTGATTTAAATGCTAGAGAAATAGAGTCGGTGAGATAGCTCAGCAGGCTAAGCACCTGCTCTGGCAAGCACAGGGACCAGGGCTTGATCCTCCATCTGGCAGGCTACACAGGCCCCACCCCTGGGGCGTGCTGAGCCAGCGACTGAGTCCGGGGCTGGTGGAGCAGGCCTGTAATCCCAGTGCTGAGGAGGCTGAAAGCAGGAGGATCACTATGAGTCCAAGCAGCATGCCTTAAATAAAAATTAAAAATAAAATTAGAGAAATAAAGTATTGTTCGCTTGAGGACTATAAATGATAAAAGGTAAAGTAAGAGAATGGACTGAAATTCTATTTTAAGCTTTCTGGTACTATTTTTTTACTAAATTGTGTTATATATAATAATGCAGAGATATGTTCACACCCTCAATGAGTATATAGTCTTCTAACTATACTACTTATAATTCTAGAATTGTGATTTTTATGCACCAGAATGTTTGGTAGAATATGCATTCTCATTAGAAGAAATGACATCATAACAGGGTATTGTGAGGAAGGAAAGAGGGAAACCCTGGAAGAAACATGCAGAGCAGGCTGGTTGAGCCTGGCCCGGTTATGGACCCCTGTGAGCTCAGCACACTGAGGCTGAGGCAGGATGTTGAAAGCTCGAGTCCTAACCAAGCAACTTCCCAAGCCTGCCTCTAAAAGCAGGAAAGGACTGAGGACTGCAGATGAGTGTGAAGCCCGTGAGTTCAACTGCAAGTGTCACAAAAATAAATATGCAAGAAACGCAGAACACTTAAACACAATAGTGCCTTTGCTTTCAAATTGATTGGATAGGAATCAGACCAGCCAATTTAACTAACAGGGAAGACTTCATAAGAGGGTGGAGCTAGGATGGTGACAGTCCTTGCTTATTTTCTTGAGAGGTCCCATCGAGAAGGAGGCCTTAGTCACTTAGCACGGCAGCTGCAGCAAGCACAGGCGGCGAGCGGCTGCTCTAGAGGAGAAGACCAGAGCAGGTGCTTTACTTTACTGACTTGGATGGCTACCTCTTCGTGTTTGCAGCTCATGGTGAGCAGTGACGCCAACCTTATAATACATTCCCTGACAAAGTTTACAGCATGTGCAAGTCAGAAAATGGATTGAATGCATATCTGACTGAAAAACAATACTTATAGGATATATTTTGTGCCTCTTTTGTAATGGCCATGTTGTTGTGAAGCAATTATTTGTATAAAACTTCATTTTTTGCAATGTTTTTTCAGTTTCCCCATGTGCTTAGAAAGTAGATATTAGTGGTCAAATGTTGTAACTCAGCAGTTGGGTTGCTTCATTTCTATATTTTAGTCCTGTACAACATTGCACATGTAAATCTGGTGATTTACCCAACTCTTCTTTACTGTACTGTATTACTAATTTGGTCAAAATGCTATTTACTATGAATATTCCATAATATAAGAAAACTTTTAATAAAATATAGTTTAAAAATATATATATATATACACATATATGTGCAATATATACAATTGGAACTGTATTTAGCAAATAGCAAATAATTTATATTATAATAAATGGAATTAAGTTTCTTATAAATAGCCTGTCAAAATTGTATGCATTTGTTTTTCAAGCATGATGCAGCTAGCAATTGAAAATAAAAGGAAGTGAATTTTGAGATCGATGCTTTTGAATTTTCTCAGCCTTTTTCTTTTTCCCATTTTCATAATTTCCTTTCCTGAAGTGAACTTGCAGAAATTGTGTATAGGACGAAGTGTAGGCTTTAAGCTGCTTTTATTTCTGGTGTTTGATCAGATAGTGTAATTCGATACACCCTTTTGAAATTTTTCTGAACTCTTCCATTGAAATTGTATCCGCCTGGAACTTCTTCAACTTGGCGTTTCTTTCTAGTCTTGATGCTGCTGGCTACCATGGCGCTGGTGTTTCCTCTGTGGTACCTGTTTCAGTGTGCACCGGCCTGTGCCTCCTGGCTGGGAACGTGATCTTAAATGGGGACAGGGCTGAAGATCCAATCAAATCCAAAGCCCGTTTTCTAACATACCTCTTCTCAGCAAGACACTACTAGATCCCACAGACCTTTGTCAGAGTCTAAAGATTCATTAACTACTCAAAGATTATTCATTAAATATATTACTAATTCAACATGCTTACCTGAATGTTCTTGCTTGAATGGATGTGTCTTTCCGAATGCTAAGTTCCAAGGTGGAGAGAGCTGCAGGGAGGAGTCTTGCCGTGACATCCCTGCTCATCCGCTCAGGATCATGGCACTCCACATGTCTGAGGCAATGAGAAAGACACTGTGGATCCTTGCATAGTATGAGGCCGCCCTGAAAAGCTGCCTTGGAGAGGAGCACTTCCTTACCAGGTGCTGAACGTGTTCACCTAGCTTTCGGCCTGCTCACCTTCTAGACACAGAGTGAATTAGTTTGTATTGCTTTTAATTACCCCAGTGTGAGGTGTTTTATTATAGAATTAGAATATGTGAAGAGAAAAATAATGATGGAAGAACTACAATGCACAAGACTGGTTGATTGATTGATTGATTGATTGATTGATTTTTTAGAACTGGGTCCTTGTATTTGGCAGGCAAGCACCTATTCTACTGAGGTAACCTCCCCAGCCCTAAAGTGTGCGAAATTTAAAGTGAGCATTTGGATTAAATTTTCCATTGCTGTTGGAACTATAAAGTTTGCTTATATGTAACCATGGATAAGGCCCTGACAAGCATCTCCTTATTGGTTTCTAAACAAGGAATTCTGCACGGTCAATGAGGAAAGAGTTCATTTTGGACCATTAGTGGAAGAACACTTTGTTTTGCTAAAAATGAAAACTATTTATTTATTTATTTTTGTGGAACCGGGGATTGAACTCAGGCCCTTGTGGTTGCCAGGCAAGCACTTATTCTACTGAGCTATCTCCCCAGCCCCTAAAAATGAAAACTAAACTCTATAAATTTCTTCCTTTCTTTCCCAGAATTAAAAAAATTACAGTAGAAATGCCAAATGTTTATTGTACTTTGAAAGACAGTTCTGTTCTTGGCATCTTTGTCAACATATTTTGTACAGGAATAATACACAAGGCACAGTACAAAAGAAAAGTTAAGGGGCCGGGGAGATAGCTCAGCAGTATAAGCACCTGCCTGGCAAGTGCAAGGTTCTGAGTTTGATACCTGGTATGAAAAAGAAAGAAGAGGAGGCGGAGGAGGAGGAGGAGGAGGAGGAGAGGAAGAGGAAGAAAAAGAAGAGGAAAGAAGGCAAAGGGGATGGGGAGAGGGAAGGAAATGAATTCCTAGCATGTCATTTGGTGAAATTCTGTACAGTTTTTTTATTTTCTTAAAAAAGAATATATTAATTATTATATAATTAATATAACAAGCATCCGAAAACCTTGTGAATCTGGGAATCAAAAATAAACATAAAATCTTTTCTGCTTATATAGATAAATGAGGCCAACAGAGTAAATTCAAATGAATTTATGAGTAAAAGAAAATATAATGCTCCTTAAGAAGTAATAGTATTTTGGAATCCAGAATGATCTCCTGAATTACAGACAGACATCAAAATCATGGATTACACTGAAAAGCGCAGTTAATAACCATCTTTTTCATTATGATTTTCTCAAATTCAGTGTGGTGAAAAATCTAAAACCTGAAAATCAGAAAATGACTCGTCATACGTTAGAACAAAAACAGTTATGGCAACTAGTTTAACTCTAAAATACTGAAATTAGATCCCTCTCCTGAGCAGACACACTAGATAATGGTCTTCTGAAAGTGGATGGATCATGATTTCCTGAAGGCTTCTATCTAGAGTCTACAGACTGAAGAAGGTGTCAAATAATTTTCAAAATACAGTCAAAGAAAAAACAACATTTTTGTTACTTTTTTCATGTAAACTCAAACAACTATCAAGAAAATTACTATTAACCAGAAAGCAAAATTAAATAAGAATCTATTTAATCTATGGGAGTTGTACTTAGAATTCCATAATAATTTTTGAATATATGAATAGAAAACCATTTCTAATGATACCAATGTCTTTCTTGTGGTACTGCAGATGGGACCAGGTCTGCTCGATTGTTCTATTATTGAGGAGCCTTCTCGGGTGTTTTTTTCTGTTTTTGAGATAGGGTCATGTGAAGTAGGACCAGCTGTCGTTGGACTTGTGCTCTTCATGCTCTAGTCTCTGGGTAGCTGGAATTATAGGTCTAGGCCACCATGACTGCCTAACATGACATTGTTGAGATTTATTCTAGTACTTAAACCAAAACTAGTTGGTTTAATTGTTTATCTCAGTAAGTGCATAACCTACTGTACTTTTCATGGTGGGCGTTTTTATGCTTTGTGTCTAGTTGTTCCCCCAAAGCCTCATGAAGTCATGGGCAGGAACTTCTAGAGTCTGAGATTAATTTATGATCCACTGGGATTATGGGTGATCAAAGGCTGGGATGACGTTCTTAGTGCTGCTGGGATTGGGTGCGAGTGTTACACCCAGCCTGAGACAGAGAGCCTGAATGTTACATAAGAGAGACAGAGAGACAGACTTTCTCTGTTGCCATTGTTGGTCTGTTCCCATTTTTACTGTCCTGCTGCCATGAACTACCGCTCTCTGCCATGTGCCCTTCTGCCTTGGAGCCAGCCAAGTATGGACTGAAACCTCCAGTAACTGTGAGCTAAATAAACCTTTCCATCCTTCATTTTGGGTGTCAGGTAATTGTCCCAGCAACCGGAGAAGAGCAACTGAGACCACGTTATATAACTAGATTAGGCATATTCTGGGCAAGATTCTGATGTATTTATTTCAATAACACAAAAATTATGTGATGTTTCTTTCCCAAGGTATACATGAGAATGTAGTACGTAACAGAGACAGAAATCGTAGCCTTGAGACATAAATGTACATGGCTTTGGATATATTTTTTATCACACATAAAGATTAAAAAAGTGCTATAGCTAGTGTCATTTTTCTAAAGCATGATTTAGCAATTTCCAAAAAACCCTATGTGACTGCAGAGAGTGAGAGCAGCATGCTCTGTACGCACAGGAAGGACTGTTCCTCACATTGCCTTTGGAGGCCAAGCTCATGGTGCCAGTCACACACTGGGAAGACAGGAAAAATTCTGTGACATTCTTGTCTGAGCCTTCTGGGGAAAGCAGATGTGTTACTTTTTTCTTTTTCTTTCTTTCTTTCTTTCTTTCTTTCTTTCTTTCTTTCTTTCTTTCTTTCTTTCTTTCTTTCTTTCTTTTTTTCTGTCTTCCTTTCTTTCTCTTTCTCTTTCTCTTTCTCTTTCTTTCATTCAGTGTGAGGGATGGAACTCAGGACCTTGCTCTCGCCAGGCAAGCACTCATTCTACTGAGCTATCACCCTTGCCCCCTACTTTTCTTTCTTACTGAGACAAAATACCAGAATTAAGGAAGGGTTGATTTTGTTTGTAGTTGTGGAGGTTTTGGTCCATACTTGGCTGGCTCCAAGGCAGAGGGGCACAGGCAAGAGGGCAGCAGTTTAAGGCAGTGGAAAAAGGCAAATCATCAAGAGCAAAAGGGAGGAGCAGCGAGAGTGCAAGCCTTCTTCCTACCTTATGCTGTCTGCAGGCTGCCTGCCCTGGGGTGGATGTAGCACTCACATCCACAATCTCGACAATGGAGCATGAATCAACCACAAACTCTACAGCGGTTCTGAACCTTTCTAATGCCGTGACCCCGCAATACAGTTCCTCATGTTGCGGGGACCTCAAACCAAAAAATAATTTTGGTGGCTACTTCAAATTACTAATTCCAATAAATGACATTTCACCATGGCATAGCATGGGTTTAAATATGTATTTTCCAATGGCTTAGGCGACTCCTGTGTTTTGGTTGTTCGACTCGCACCAGGGTTGCTACCCACAGGTTGAGAACCGCTGCTCTAGGAGCTTCTCCATGACTGCAGGAGGCTGTGGGGGACAACTAGACACAACTATAGCAGAAGGGGGAATCACAGCACACTGGGGAGCGGCTTATACTCATTACTTCACCTGGATTTGGAGCTGCACTGAAGGCTGGAGGTTGCCAGCTGTCAGTCTCCTGGGGGTTGGAGCACAGACCTTTCCTACCAGCATGCCCACATAGAGGAACAAGGCAGGTGGGGTGGGATGTAAAGCTATCAAGTAGCAAAGACCCCTGAAATAAGGTCAAGCCCATTATTAAAAGATGACAGAATTCTTTACACAGAGTTTAATAGTCGCCTGAAGATACTGCATACACATTTTGAAGAGTTATCAGAGTCTACACCCACCACACTCACTTCCTTCGCTTTTGCTGTCCCTGCACTTCTCACTCACACCATTTCCGGTCTTGCTCCCCATCTGTCCATTTTTTCATCACTTGATAGCTGCCATTTTTCCCGTTCTAATGAAACGCATAGACTGACATCAGAAATAAAGGGTCCATATTCAAAATTGCCAAAGTAAGTATTTACAATGATTTTAAATACTTGAAGAATCTTAAATGCCACTG
Organism: Myocastor coypus; assembly: GCA_004027025.1. Taxonomy (NCBI): domain Eukaryota; kingdom Metazoa; phylum Chordata; class Mammalia; order Rodentia; family Myocastoridae; genus Myocastor; species Myocastor coypus. Next base: position 28,769 of record PVJA010010065.1, read on the forward strand.
GGGCATGCACTCTTGGTATGGGAAGATGCCTGAATAAGTGAGCTGCTAATTAAGATCTGTGGACCTCAACAGCTGAGCCAACAATGAAAGACATATGGTCAAAAAGTGCAGAATCCAGGGCCAGCCATATAGCTCAGCGGACTAAGCACTTAATTAGGTAAGTGCAGGGGCCAGGCTTCAATCCCTGCCACCCCGTGCCACTCTGGTCCCAACCCTGGGTGTGCTGAGCTGGTGATGGAGTCCACGTGTGGTGGGGCATGCCTGTAACCCCAGCACTAGGGAGGCTGGAATCAGGAGGATCACTATGAGTGAGACCCTGCACGAAACAAAAACAAAAGCAAAAACACTGCAGAATCATAAATTTCAATAAGAATTCAACAATCTTAGTATCAAGTACTCCCTAGTTCATTCATTTTTATTAAGGAAATATGGGAAATCATTATTATTGATACTTAAAATGAAAATAAAGAGAGAACAAGAGTAAAGGAGACAGGAAATAGTAAGGAATACTGAAATTATCTTTAAATTGTACATCATTGCATTTGCTATTTCTTTTTTTTTTTTTTTTTTTGTCTTTTTTTTTGAGACAGGGTCTCGCTACGCAGTTGAGGCTGGCCTTGAGCTCACTTTTGTAGCCCAGGCTGGTCTCGAACTCGCACCGATCCTCCTGCCTCAGCCTCCCGAGTTCTGGGATTACAGGCATGAGCCACCACGCCCAGCTCTGCTATTTTTAACATAGTTCTTTTTTTTTTCTCTTTCTAACATAGTTCTTGTAAGTATAGATTTAAATAAATTGTGATAGAGTAGGAGAATGGATAAAAGTAAGAATGAAAAGAAAATAATTAAACATAATACATTTATTTATTTATTTATTTATTTATTTATTGGTTAGCTTTCTTGTTGATGGGATGAAATATCCAATACCTGCAATTAAAGGAGAAGATTAATCTGGTTTCTAGGTTCCTAATACTCAGAACACAGCTGATTCCAGCACAGAATCAGCTTGGCAGAGGCACGTGGTGGAGCAAAGGTGCTGAACCCGTGATGAGGTCAGGGCAGACTGTGCAGAGGGGGACACCCGGAGAGCAGGTATCAACCTGAATAAGGGGCTCAGTTTGATTGATTCACATTTTTCTTCTAAGACACTAACTGTAACTGTGCTAAAACGTGCCTCGTCAGTAACACCCTATCCTTCACCTCTCTATCATGTGCTTGGAAATTCCCTATTAGCATAGAGTCAACAAATAGAGGCTTCTCAGATCTGTGTTAAAATAAAATTTTAATTATTCTATATAAATTCTAAAATAGTCATTAACTTGTAAATATTTATAGAAATAATAACATATTATAGTTAAGTCTTTGATTCCAATATTTGAAATTTTCTTGGTCGGCTTCCTCTCTTGAATGTCAGTGACTTCTGCCTCATGTCCCACTGACTTCTGACACATCTACACACTAGACGTCAGTCTAGGAGCTACAGAGCATTTAGCAAAGAGTCTTCCTTCAAAAAAGACATAGTTTTTCTATTGGGTGGTTGGTCTGGGAATTCACTACAATCTAGTCATAGTTGTGGCAAAATTCATTGACACTTAAAATTCTAACATTCCCCTCTGTCAGTTGTAGGTGGATTGTAAGCATAAATACAGAAAGAAGAAAGCTATCCAGAGAAAACAGTTGAATATCTTTATGACTTTAACATACATGACAACTTAGGCATAAAAATTTATATTTTCTATGATTCTTGTCATTCAAAATTTAAAACAAAAAATATAGGCCGGCCTGATCGCTCAGAGTACGAACGTGCCCGCTTAGGCAGAGAGCAGGGGCAGGAGTTCCATCACTTGGCACACTGTGCCGGCCCGACCCCTAGGGCTCGCTGAGATGGTGATTGAGTTTGGGTGTGGTGGTGCAAGGCTATAATGCCAGCTGAACACAGGAAGATCTGTGCATATCTGATCTACAGAGTGAGACCCTGTAGGCCCTGTAGGCCAGCAGTTCTCAACCTGTGGGTGGACACCCCAGTGGCGGTCGAACGACTAAAACACGGGTCACCTAAAGCCATCATAAAATACATATTTAAACTCATGCTATGCCATGGTGAAATTTTAATTATTGGAATTAGTAATTTGAAATAGCCACCAAAATTACTGCAACACTGCAACACGAGGAACTGTATTATGGGGTCACAGCATTAGAAAGATTGAGAATCACTGTGTAGACCCTGCCATAAATGCAGAAAAAAAATACTCTATGACCTCAGACATCCAACTGATGTTTATTTTTATGCCTGGGCAGCTAGTGACTGTGAGAGGACAGTGAGGATGTGACAGTTGTCTTTTTCCTAATTTTGATGACCTTTAAAGCTGTGTAAGTAGGTATATCAAGCTGTAGTTTATGATGTCTGCTTATATTTTACTGATAAATAAAAACAGAAAATATTTATTCATTTGACAATAAATTTTATTAGTTTTTTATCTGTAAAATTTTATAAAGTTTTATCACAGCCAGAAAAAAAAAAACAAACCTGAAATATATTAGTATTTGTTTACAGTTCCACCAGTTCAGATTTAGGACTACAAGCAAGGCACTTATGTGCTTGTATGTGTATCATAACCATATGTGTAAAGCTTATGGAGGAATACTTTAAAATAAATTATCATTTCATATTAAGAAAATTTTCTATTTGATATTTATTGTCTGAGAAATTGTATTAATTTCTGAGGACTGTTCTCAGGTTAGAGGCCTACCAAGGCCAAGTACTCCATATATTTCCTGCTCAAGCTTGTGGGTTCAGTGATCCTGGGCCTTTGGATCGCCAGCACGTAGGAGCCTTCTCCTCTCCTCAGAACCCTTCCGTGGAATTCCATGGTCAGTAAGTGGATCTCCATGGAATGAGCGTGATTACGACAGAAGAGGCTAAAGGAAGCTATTGAAAAGGCCTGGGCATATCAAGTAGCAAAAGAAATGTAATTCTGTACTTGGGACAAACTGAAGAAACTAGTACCATTATTTAAATTTAAAAAAGTGCAGCAATGGAGATTTCACCTTTATTTCTATAGCTGATGCTGATGTGTTAGAAAGTTAATCAAGAGATAACATAACCTCAGTAGTTATGTATTCAATTTCCCCTTGCATTGCCTCGGTGCCGTAATCAATGCATTGAACAGCGTGCCTAGCACCTTGAATGCACCCAATAAGCTGGCTAACACACTTCCCTGTCTGTATTGAGGAGCCCCTTAAAATTGCACATTTAGCTGGAAGAACTGGCAAACAGTTGTCAATGACTTTAACTCAAGTGGGCATCAAGGCTCCAGCTCCAGCTCCCTGTCTTGGTCACATGACAGGGACTTGGTCAAATTTTCATATTATAAACATCACATGAGTGTGTTGCACTGATCACATTGGACTGCAGAGGGACAGTGGGCAGGAAGGGGCAGCTGCTTGTAATAAAGTAATCAAGAATGTAAACTAAGTAGGAAGTCACTGTTTAAAAAAATATAAAAGCTATTGCTTGGTGGAGGGGAGTAGGAACATAGTGCTGTGGAGCACAGTTTCAAAAGTAATCCTGATAACAAAAGAAAATTGTTTGCATAGATTCTCTCTCTCTCTCTCTCTCTCTCTCTCTCTCTCTCTCTCTCTCTCTCATCTAGAATGCCACCCAGAAGTGCCCTAGGTTCTGAAGTGACTGGATCGTGGAGAGGCCCAATCCCCAGTGGGTTAATTCGCTGCTTTCTTCACAGCTTACTGTTTCATGTGGAGATGAACCCCATTCAGAAGACTCAGAAGCCCTGGGCAAGCCTTGTGAGGGGCTTCTTCCTCCTTGCTTTCTCTTTCTTCTCTTTGCTTCCTGGCTTCCTCTGGACAAGCAGCTACCCTCCTTCTATGCCATTTCACAGTGACCTCTCTGGTTTGTAACCAATTGACGATGGGCTAAATTTATAAACCTAAATAAATGTTTTGTTTTTCAATCTATGAGTACTGACAGAACGTATTTTTGCCCTAGAGATGAAGACTTACCAAGACAATGTAACAAAGCTAATAGCACCTAAACTGTAAGAGCAGGTCAGTGTGCTGCATACCATCTTTAACAGTCCTTGGCAATGCAAACAGAATTCTAAAGCTGAGGATATTTAGAGCAAGCAATGCTATCACCTACATAAAGACAAGTAATGTTTGAAGAAGAAGCTTTCATTTTGCTAGTCAACATTCATAGAAATGAAATATTTCTAAGTAGGATAATAGAAAACCTTAATGAATTCAAGGACAACAACTTCCTGTAGCAGAACGCCTGCAGTCGTGAGGGTCATTCCCTAATACAGAAGTGCTAACAGTGAGCATGTCCTGCGTAAGGCACATTGTGTGTGACAAGGACAATGGGGCTTCCAGGGGACAGGGAGCAAGGCTCACGATTCCCAGTACAGTGCTCTAAGTGGGTTGCGGCCCTGCCGTAACTGTTAGCTGCAAATGGCTACTGAGTCATCCAAGTGTGATTCATTTGAACTCATGTCCTATAAGAAAAAAAAAAAAAAATGTGGATCTGATTTTTTAAAAAAAGGATACAAAAGATAAAATATATAAAGAATAGGTTTTAATATTATATGTCAAAATGATAATACTCTGGATATAGTGACTTAAACATAACGTGTTATTAAAATAAGTTCACTTAGTTCTTTATGTTTTTAAAAATGTAGCCACCGAGATAATCTCAAATTAGCTGTGCACCTTGTTTGACATTCCAGTGGGGCCAGACTGATGCCAACTGCTTTGTCTCTTGGATTTATTAGGGGATAGATGTGAATTTCATCATAGACATAGTTCCCTATTAAATGGAGAAAAAGCATTTTCATAGGAGAGAACAAGCATCCATACAGGGATAATTCAAATGTAAGAGGCTAATGAATGCAGTAGGTAGTTATGGGGTGAGGTAGAAAGAGGGGGATGAAGAGCACACGAGGAGGAGGAGAGGGGCAGAGAGAGATGGGGGGCTGGCGTGCTGATGTTAGGGAGCTGACATCTTGGAGCCAGGCCTTCACCCTTCACTTCATGGCTTTGATTCTTTTCCACTCAAGCTTGTTATGCTCATATCTAACACAAGCATGACATAGCAACTTCTATCACAAATGAATCGATCACGCATTTTTCTCGTGTATTCTGTCGTTTCTTTTGTATCTGAATAAACAGCAGGTACTTGATTGAATACTTTTATTTTATTTATTTATTTATTTATTGTCTTTTTGAGACAGGGTTTCACTATGCAGTTCAGGCTGGCCTTGAGCTCACTTTTGTAGCCCAGGCTGGTCTCGAACTCTCACCGATCCTCCTGCCTCAGCCTCCCAAGTGCTGGGATTACAGGCATGCACCACCAAGCCCGGCAATTAAATAATTTTAAAAATTTTATTTAGTGCAGAGTCTCTAGGGTGTACAGGTCTCAGGACATAGATCAGACTCAGTGATCATCCTGTCTTCAGCCTCACAAGTTCTGGGATTATAGGCATGCGCCACCACGCCCAACCTCAATCTGCATTTCAAGGCACCTCAAGAGCGGGGCCAGCACAGCATGCTGGGGGTTGAACCCCAGTCCCTTTATCTGCTTAAGCAGATACTTTAGTCCACTGAACTAACTGGCCACCCATTGATTAAATACCTTTGCCTGGGACTCTTCAGCCTTCAGCCTAGATTCTTCAGCCTTCTGTTGCAGACCCACAGGTCCCCGATACGGACTTGGATGGACACTGTGGTGAGCTCCAGACCCTGGACTGGATCCCTCAGCTTCCAGCTTGCAGACCTCCTCTGCACCTTGTTTATCCCACTCTGCGGCTGAGCTTCAGAAGAATTGTGTATAAGATCACACCCCTTTGTGCGTCTTGTGTTAGATCTGCTTGTCTAGTGAACCCTGACTGATAGAGATGAATTGCTGGTTAGCTCCAGTCTGTGCCTTGATTAAAACTTGATTTAATATGTCTGAATGGAAAAGTATGAATTATTCTTATTTTTAAAATACCAAATAGCTATTACAAAAAATGATGATGGCAACCACTTATCATCTCTTCCTGTTTTCAAACAATATGGTTTTTCTTAACCAAAATATGTCTCTTTCTTAATTGTAAAGATTTCATACACTTATGCTTCTTTTTATTTGAAATCTAACCGTAGCAACCTTTCTGATATAAGAATTGTGCTTCGGGTTATTCTTTATTAACTTCATAGCAGTGTAATAAAAAGACAGCAACATTTTGTATATAATTTGACAGCATTGATTACATCAAGATCCAACTTTCAGATTGAGCTTTAGATTTATATTTTGTATTTTCAACATATCTTCAAACAAAGAATAATACATCAAGAATTATTTCAAAGTGAAAGAATGAGGTTGAGAAGAACTGTCAACAATGTCTAGAATTATTATTTTTTTTGTGACAAAAGGAAATATGGATTTTTCCAAACAAAGATAAAATTGGGCAAAATATTCAGACAAAATATATATTCATGAAACTGCATAAAATGTAATTTTAAAACAAAAACTGTAAAAATTTGGGTCAGTGTAATAATATATACATATGCAGGAAGAATAGTAGTTGTATATTAAATTAATAAATTAGGGACTGATGCATTTATCTGTAGAAAATAAGCTAAAAGAACTTTTAACTAAGGCTTAACATTTGCAAGTATATCAAATTTAATTATGGAGATTGCCGGAAGTAAAGACTATCCACTTGTATAAAATAAAAACATGAATTGATGAGAATGTTTTAAAAGTTTGTAAATAAAACTTTTTTTGCCTAATGTATTTAGTGCAGGGTGTACAGGGTCTCACTACACAGATTGGACTCATAGTGATTCTCCTGTTTTCAGCCTCCAAACCGCTGGGGTTACAGGGGTGTGCCACCACACCCAATCTCAGTCACCATCTCAGCCTATCTGGGAGGCAGGGCCAGCATGACCTGTGGTGTAGGGGATCGAACCCTGGACCCTGCACTCTGCATACGCTGGCTCTTTAGCCTGCTGAGCTATCTAGCTGGCCCAAATGTTTTAAGTTAATATTACACTATAAGAATAACTTATTTGGTGTTTACATGTGAACACTCCCATGGAGCCAAGTGGAAATGATGTGGTGGTCAACACCTTGTGTTTCAAACATATGAATGGCTGTGGTACTTTACCTAAGGATATGCCAACCCCTGCATTTTGAGTACAGTTCAGTGATCCCAGGAGACATGGGATGGGTCTGGAGAAGGAACAAAGGTAATTCTCAGGAGAGTTTCTATGAAAGAATTAAGGGTACCTCTTCCTCTCCCTGTTCAAAATGTGATTACTTCTGTATGTCCTAACCAAGCTACTGTGACAGCAGAGGGTGAAGTCGCCACCAGAACTGGGTCAGTGTGAGTGTCATGCCCTTACACCTCTAGAAGTGTGAGCTAAAGGCGCACACTTAGTGACTGTATGACTTAGGTTATCTCGACTGCATTCGTGACAGTGATTGTGACAGGTGATGCTGTGTGTCAACCTGAAAAGTCTGAAAGATCACCTGACTCAGCAGTCCCCTTGCTAGGGTGCAGGGGACATGCCCTGACTGTTCTAGGTGTTGCTCATTGAGTCAAATCAGGAGTTTAGAAGTATAGCTAAGTGAGTCATCAGGAGCCAGGGTCCCCACCTTAAATCTACCCATCTTGTGCAAGAGGAGGGCAGGAGACAGTGTGGGTGCCAAGGGCCCTGCACCTGGGCACCCAGCACATGTGCATCACAAGCGAGGACTGGTTGCTTTTACCTTGGGGGAGCTCCAGTCTTTGCCTTCATAGTTAACATGGTCTCCTGGCTTCTTCCACAGACTGTTCGCCTTTTTCCTGACACTCTTTAGCCCTGGGCCTAGTTTCTTCAGTCTTCTGTTGCAGACCCACACACCCCAATACAGACTGTCATGGACACTGAAGCGAGCTCCAGACGCTGGGCTGGACCCTCAGCTGCCAGCTTCCAGCTTGCAGACCTCCTCTGCACCTTGATCATCCCGCTCTGTGGCTGACCTTCATAAGGAATCATGTATGAGGTCACACCCCTCTGTGCATCTTGTGCTCGATCTGCTTGCCTAGTGAACCCTAACTGGAACAGCGATGAATGGCCGGTTAGACCACTAGCAGAGGCGGTAAAGTCAACTTTGCGATGTATTCCTTCCAGTGCATGGAAGGAAGGAAGGAATACCCTAAGCTGAGAAGTGGAATTCTGAGTAACCAAGCCTGCAAATGTCCCAACTAGGAGAAGATAGCTCCTTGCCTGCCTGTAGCGCTCTCTCCTCATGCACTTAACTGTGGTGGGCAGAACCTGTCTGGACTCTTCCGTATGGAGCACATAAGCGCTAATCCTAGCATTGCTAACTTATCCTGCAAACAGCCTCATTTCTGCTTTTTCCCTCCTACTATTACGGTTAGCTCACATTTGTCTGAGAATTTATTGTCACGGGTCTCGCATCATACGTATGCTGTCATGCGCACTGCAGCCCACAAGTCCGTCAATATGTTTCTGCTCAACGAAGTTTGCAAGCAGCTTCAACTTGCACTGAAGCCAAAACTAAACAAACATACAAGGGCCACAGCATGCCAGTCCATTTCCCAGCTCCTACAGCATGCATAATGGATCCACACGATGTCCCGAGGCAACTGTCAGCTGTGCAATTCCCTTAGAAATATTTTGAGACAGAGAAAGACAGTTAAAACACACTTGGGACCAAGCGGTTTCTGACCGTTTTTCTTTTAACTTGTGCTAAAAGCAATTAATATCAGAGGTAGCCACTGAGAAACTTTAAATAAATAATATTTTGACACATGTTTATATGTTAGTATTAGGTTTTGACACTAATATTTTGGAAAGGTCTCTGGAGATTATGTCTTTTGTGTGCCTGAAAATTGATGCCCATGGATATTAATAATTGCCACTGTACCACCTGCAGTCATGCAACACTTTGGCAAAGAAGGTTCTGTGCCTAGTTGAACACTTTCTATCAGTAGCTTGAGTTTCTTTTCTTTTCTTCCTTTCTTTCTTTCTTTCTTTCTTTCTTTCTTTCTTTCTTTCTTTCTTTCTTTCTTGTTTTTGTATTTAGTATAGAGTCTACAAGGTTTCATTACATAGATCGGACTCATAGCGATTCTCCTGTTTTCAGCCTTGCAAGTGATGGGATTATACATGTGTGCCACCATGACCAGTCTGAATCACCATGCTCCGGGGGTTGGCATGGCATGCTGGGAATCGAACCCCGGTCGAACCTGCCTGCCTAAGCAGGTGCTTCAACCTGCTGAGCTCTTTGGACAGTCCAGTAACTTAAATTTCATAATATTTTACAATTTTTATTTCTTTTTTTATTTTATTTTTTATTATTATTAATTAAATTTAACAATGATTATATTACGTATTTTCATCATCAGATCAGTTTAGATTGATAGATATAGATATATAAGATTGATCAAACAAACATTAACACTTTCAATAAACATTACTTATTTCTTTTTCTTTTCCCCTTTCCTTTTTTAACAGTTGATACATTGCATATTGTCCTCACAATAGTTCTACAGAGCACAGTGTGTGGCCATGACCCACTTCCCTATTGATGTTGCTAAGAAAAAAAACAAAAAAAAAAAGGAAAAGAAAATTCTTCTCCTCCAGCATTGCAAGCTTCACGGTTGGCCCACTGTAATTGCAGAACATTTGACTGTGTATGCATCTGCTTCCTCTTTTTGTCTCCATTAGCCCCCAAACTGCACATCGTATCTGTCCCTAGGCTCTTTAGGCACAGAAATTCAGGAGCCATTGTGTGCGCAGTGTCAGCTGCGATGCTGCTGGGAGTCACTCCGTGGACATCTGTCCAGCACGCGTGATGCTGAGGAATGGGGAGCAATGTGTACTCAAGGCCGGCCTGGGACACAACGTGAATTCAAGGCCAGCCTGAACTGCACAGTAGAAGACCACCTCAAGAGGACAGAGCAAGTCAAGGCACCACATACATCTTCAGTCAACCAACAGGGATTCTGCGTCTGAAACCGAACTCATATCTGAGAACTGAAACAAAAGACTGATTTTTTTTAAAATTGGGGCTGTAATTTTTATTTTTTTCATTATTATTATTATTATTAGTCTTTCTGAGACAGGGTCTCACTAAGCAGTTCTGGCTGGCCTTGAGCTCACTTTTGTAGCTCAGGCCAGTCTTGAACTCGCACCGGTCCTCCTGCCTCAGCCTCCCGAGTGCTGGGATTACAGGCGTGTGCCACCATGCCTGGCTGGGGCGGTAATTTTTAAATCACATCGAACACTTCCTTGTCACTGTCGCTCAGCCAGACTGTGTACCTCTGGTCCTGAAATCCAAAATTCCAAATGTTCTAGTGTCTAAAACATGTCTAGAAGTGACATACTTCTCTCCCAAGTACTTTGCATACTTCTTATAGGTGATGTTAGATGTGTGTGTGTGTGTGTGTGTGTGTGTGTAAGACAGGAGAGAGACAGAGAGAGGCAGAGCAGAGACAGAAAGAGAGAGAGAACAGGAGAGAGACAGAGAGAGGCAGAGCAGAGACAGAGAGAGAGAGAGAGAGAGAGAGAGAGAGAGAGAATAGGAAGGAATCATTACAAGATGATGTCTCTACCCACTTTGGCCTCTAATGATTTTATGTTCTATTAAATGTGATCGAAACTCCTTAAGGCTAAGCTCGCTTGGCTGTCACGACTTCAGTCAGCAGATCTGGTGGTAGCAACGCCAATCCCTCCCCTGCTAAGTGGCCCCACCCTTCCAACTGGCAATCAATAAGTCATTTTGCATGACTCCTTCTGTTTACGTCAACCTTGCCCTTAGTGTAGTTATGGCTGAGCCTTACAAACATACCCGTGTGCTGCTCAAGAGAAAATTCCTAAGGTCTTGCCGATGACAGCCCACTGGGCACAGTCCTCTAATGGGCCAACAGATCTCACAGGAGGTGCAGGGCACTCTACAAAGCAGCACCAACATAAACTTAGTAAATAGCTGTGCAAGAGAAAACAGGAATGGAGCTTTCAAGCCAGAGAGCCAAGGAAAGTCGCTGAATCGGATCCTGAGCAAAGGAGCGAGAATAATGCCGGAGGTCATGCCAACCAACCATCAGGAGAGTCCTGTCTCCCTCTTCTGACACAGCAGTCTTAGTTGTTTTCATTGTTGTTTTGTTTTCTTTGCCATATTTATTGATATCACAAACAGCTGCCTGGGACCGATGGCCTTTTTATAAACCCTAAGTGAAATAAAAACAACCGTTTCAGTCCCTTTGCTATACTTTATGCATCTACCTCTCTGCAGGACTCCAGGGTCAGTGGCCACGGTTTCCATAGGCTTTTCCATTTAAAAGAAACTCTGAAGAAGGAACAGCAGTATGACCCCTAGAACCCCTCTATGCAGTTGATGTGAGGGCCATCGCTAATGGTAATGTTTCTCCACCACAGCATATTATAAAGAGCCCCATCCACAGCTAATGCCAAGGCTGTGGCTTAACTGGAATTAAGGTCCAAGATTGCATTTCTGAAGCATTTGAACCTTTTGCAACCACACCTTCTCAGCCTAGGGGGGACTGTTAATTGACAGAGAATAGGAAGATCAGGAGGTGCTCATGTGGATAACCCGGGTTTAAAATCAATTCTTTTGGCCGCACCATATTAAAGGCAATGTTGACTTGTCCTGCTGATTTCCGTCACTTACTTTTGCTGATGTAATGAGAACTAAAAGATGGAACCCACAGAGCCCTGTGAGCAGCTGTATTAACCTTTAGTTTGATAGGAACTTTTATGAGTAGCTTGGCAAGGGTGCGCCATGTTTTGCACCCAGGATACCCAGATACCCAGATCCATGCTGACCAAAAACAGAACCCTCCAGTGTGTTATTCAGAGTGACAAGGAGACATGTTTCTGTTCACTTCCTCCTGCGTCCATGCAGCACTCCTCTTGAAAGCAGGATACAGACTGAGTATTAGCGGGCACTTTGTGACCCGAGAGGCAGTGCTTCTCAATGTCTTAATTCTTTCTCTGAACTCATAGTGAGATTCCAACACTGCAAGTCCAACTCCCTCAGACCACTACACAAGCAATAAATCCCAGAGTCCATTTCTCTGTGGAGAAGTTAGTCCCCGACTCGATTTTGCCATGAGTAGAAATCTATAAGAATGCATAATAATTTTTTGAAGCATCACCAACAGGACAGCCAAAGCTACACTAGGATTAGCTATGTTCCAATTAGCTAGAGATTCAGTCTCTAGCTTTTTGTGGGTACCCTTCAGGGTGCATCATAGAAGTTCTGTAATGGGCAGTTTCATTTTATCTATCTAGTATTTCCACTGTCGTGGATATATTCTGGGGACATTATGCAGGAATCTAAATGAATGCTAGATTTCTGCATTCACACTAAAATCTGCAGGCATTTTACCCAGTCGTTGAACGACCTGGCTGCACAGATCACCTGTGTCTAGCCTTCCAAACATTTTCTTTACAAACTCGCAACCCAGCTGAGTGGCACTGGCCACTGCCCAAGCACAAGTCTCAAATTACAAATTTGGCTGCTCTGTGTGTGATGTCCCATTTTCAGATTAGTCAGTCTGGCCACTGAAACCTGAATTTGGCGTTGCATTTCTTCTCTTGTAAACTAGATGGAGCTTCTGATCAATACATTTAATTTATTGCCCCATCCGGCGCAGTTCTCGAGTCTCTGGGGAGAGGATGGTGTACAGGGAAGAAATGTGGACACGAGTGAGAAAGTTGGGGTCAGGCGGGGGCCCCCCCGTTGGGATCGGAGAGAGGAGCTGCCCACAACTGCAGTGCACTTACTCATACATCAGCATAAGAGGATGTTTGCAGGAATCTTCCGGGAGGGTAAGATCCGCACCAGGAAGAACACCAGTCTCCAGCCGAGCACCATGGCCTGGGGGTTATGTAGGGAGGGAAAGTGCCCATGCCACCTCAGCCGAGGCCAGGCAGCTTTGTGCATCAGCCCCCTGAGCTGTGCACAAATTCGACTGGGTCCTGCTGAGCTCATGAGCAGAGCGACCTTGTTCCAAATAACTGAGTCACAGACGGCTTCGTCTGCAACAGTTGCTAGTTACAGTTGTTTTGTTTACGCCTATCGCTGTCTTTCTGTAGAGTATCAGTACTATGACATCTTACTTACCATGTCGCGTCCCCCTGCCGTTCATGCATCTCTGAATCTTCCCAGTCGGGTTTATTTTGCCAACAGCAGTGCTCTCTTCTGCGAGAGCTTTCTCTCACCCCACAAAACAGGTTAGCAAGGAGGCTGCCACCTTCTTCTTGGGACACTTGTTCCTGTCTCCTGAGCCTGGGGTCCTCACTACTATCTGGACATCCCCTGACCTCCGTTGGCTTGAATGATTCTTGGAACATTATCAGACTTTTGCACTTTGGAAAGGAAACACGGCAAGAGGTTAACACAATCTTACAGACTCATTGGTGTGCTGCTCCTGAAAACAAAAAACACAAGTTTGAGCAGGTGAAGCTGTCAAAACAATGAAGTGGATGCGAGGCCTCTGGTGGGTGGGAGGACAGACCTGTGTCACACAAGCTTGGATAGCCAAGTCCTGTCATCTCTGCTCTGCTCTGTCATCACTGCAGCCACATTTCCAAAAGGAGAGATGCAGCTCAAGAGCAGAGGTCAGTGATAGAGAGAGGGAGGCTAACACACTGCAGGCTTCTCTAACTTAGCCAAAGCCACTTCCCAAAGGATTTGAACAATGACTTTTTTTGGTGTCAGCTACAAGTAATTTGTAAAAGTTAATATAATAGGAAGTGGAGTAGACAGGAAGTTTAACAAAATAGATGACAACTTTGAAATCATATGCATATATTTAGTATAAAATTAATTTATTATTCACTGAACTAGAAAATAAGCTTGGCTTGACATTTTTGTTCAAAACCCAATATTTATTTAATCTATGGAAGCTTTTAAACAATTACATGTTGTCAGGCTGAGGAAATTATAACAGTTTCGTATATGCATTTTTCCTTAGAATAAATTTAACTTTTTAATTCCAGTAGATAATATATTGCAGCCTCAGAAGATAAAGCAAACAGCATGACCTCAGAATGATTATATTTTCTGATAATTTATTGAAATTTGGAGCATGGTCTATATTTTCAAAAACTTTTAAGATACTAAATCAGTACTTGGAAAAGTGTGTAGTGTATATTTTTATTTGTCTATTTATATTGAACTTAAATGCTCATTTCTCTCTAATGTTGTTATTTTATTCTTCCCACTTTCGGAAGTGTTACTCTTTCACATGACGTCATCGTCCAATTATATGTTTTAAGATACATGACTTAACGAATATTAAAATTATTTAGTAGCTTTGTATTGGTATCTCTTAGCAAAATGCTCTGAGTTTAATTGCACACCATTTCCAGGGATAGTGGTGCACACCTGTTGTTATGGTTTATGTCTAGTTGTCCCCCAAAGCCTCATGCAGTCATGGGGCAAGGACTTCTATAGATTGAGACTTGACTCATGAATCACTGGGATTATGTGATTTAGTACTGATCTAGAATTTGAGACTTGATCCATGATCCTTGGGATTGTGTGTTTTAATACTGATGGGATTATCGGTTTGAGTAGGGCTGGGACTATGGGTGTGGTCTAGGGCGGATATCCTAAGGCAGAGAGCCTGATTGGAATATAAAGAGCAACAAAGAGACAGACTAGAGCTGTTGCTCTCTGCTGCCCTGATTGATTGGCAGCCTCTGTCACCATTTTGTTGCTGTTCCGCCGCCATGAACTGGATGCTCTCTGCCCTGTTCCACTCAGCCTTGGGCCAGCCGAATATGGACTGAAACCTCCATGAACTGTGAGCTAAATAAACCTTTTCTTCCTTCATTTTGGGTGTTTGGTATTTGCCCCAGGAATGAGTAAAAAGTAACTAAGACACCTGTAATTCCAGCACTCAAGAGACTGAGGCAGGGGGATCTCCATCAGTTGGAATTCAACCTGGGCTACATAGAGAGATTTTTTTTCTGAAGTAATTACATAACATTTTATTGTTTTAGTTTCCACATTTATAAAACATGAGTAAGGAATCTCCCTCTCTGTATCAAGTGGCTCTAAGATGAGATCACCATGTCTGTGGGAACTTTAAAAGCATTTTTGTGTTCTGCTTGGTTCTTTCTTCCTGGCATAAATGTGTGTTCTCAGATCTGTCAGCATAGATTTAAGAGAATTCATTTTAGGAAACTGAGCAATTTTTTGTCACTTCTTTTCTGTCCCCCACTCATTTCACCTAAGATACAATGTTAAGAAAAATGTTAAAGGTGTCATAACAGTTCTTGACTTAACACCATTTTCTAATTATACTACGTTGGTGTTGTCTCTCAATAATCAAAGAATGGATACACTTCCATTAGATGACTGTATTTAGACAAGTGATATTTAATTTTATCATTTTTATTTAAACTATGATATTATTTTCTCATAAATGTATTTCAATGTATTGATAGCATATCACTAAGATTCTGAAATTATCTTTTCAAAAAGTTCCCCCCAGGGCTAGGGAGTTAGCTCAGTGGTCTAAGTTCCTGCCTTGCAAGTGCAAGGACCTGGATTCGATCCCTGATACCATATGCTTTGCTCGTCCTGGAACCCCAGGTATGCTGTGTTGACCATCAAATCCGGGCATGGTGGCACACACCTGTAATCCCAATGCTGGGAAGGCTGAGGCAGAAGGATCACTACAAATCCAAGCTGTGTAGCAAAACCCTGTACCAAATAAATAAAAGATTAAGAAAAGGAATTACTGGCTTTTGAAAGGCAACACATAGGATGAAACAACAAAAAAGAAACTCTAGTGATCTTCAAGGTATTCTCTGTCAGACGGAAATTACAATATCCACTTATATTGGTTTTATTTATGAACGGTTTTAAATGCATCGACCCCACTGACATAAATTCTGGTTATTTGTTAACACAGGGTAACAGGGATGGAGGGGTGAGCCATGGTCTTAGCAACACCTCATTATTCCATAAGAAATGGGGCGTTGCCACAAAGCGTAAACAGCCAATGCACAGGCATGGAAATGCTCAGTCTTCCTCATCAGTACAGACACAGGAATGAGAGCAGCACTGAGACCCTTCATCCCAGAGAGAATGGCTATCACCAAGAAATCAACTAACTATAAATGCTGGTGAAGCTTCAGGAAGAAAGAAACCCTTCTAGGTTGCCAAGGAGGAAGTGAACAAGCACAGCTGCTATGTATGGAGACAAACCAAGCAAAACTAAACTAAACTAAACCTAGATCTTCCATTTAACCCAGGAGTTTCTTCTCCAAGTATCCTTCCACAAAGGGTTGAAAACACCACATATTATGCATAGCCAAGTTAATAAGAGCACAATTCATAACTTAATTTTGGAGGTAGGCTTTAAATCCATTAACAGGTGAGTGGGCATGGCAAATGTGGATTTAATACATAATGAAGTACTTCTCTGTCATGAAAAAGGGTAAACAGAAGCATTTGTAGGACAATGGATGCACCCTGACAATGTGAGGTGAAATCAAACTGACACAAATGCTTAAATACCATATGGTTTTGATGTGTGGGACCACCTGTGCACCTGCCAGGCCCCTTCCCAGGAAATGCACAGGCCCAGTGTGTATGCAGGAACTTCCAGTCACTCACTGGATCACTTTCCAGCCAGAGGTCAGGCCTGGCGTCTGTATGGGACCGCCTGTGCACTCGCAGGAACCTCCTCCATGAGACAGGCCTGGTATGCTACCCTTCAGCAGAACTCCATGCAGAAAGGTTAGGGGCCAGACCCATCTAGCTGATCCAGGAGCTGGACATCTTGGCAGAGGGGAACAATCAGTTCTCTTCCATAGGCTACGGGGAAGAAGCATAGTACAGTAGCCAGACCCAAGGCAGGCTCACCTGGACAAGTTCAAACTTGGTAGATCCAGACAGAGTAAGATGAGGCACTTTGATAGACATCAAGGGCAGGTGATTAGACAGAACTTAGAATAATCAATCTAAATATAAATTCCTAATTTAATATCTGTTTAGCTAACTAGGTAAATGTTTGCTCTTATGGTCTGAATAACAAACCCATTAGATACAAAAGTTTTTCAACTGCTAAATATGACAACCCACTGTTAGTGTTCCTAATTGTAGCTCTGTATATACAAAACTGTAACTGCCTTAACCATATAATCTCTCTTGGTAAGAATATTGGTAGGTGCTAAGGTAATAACTGCACCAAAGCCCTACCTCAAAGGTGCTATGGAAAAAGAAGGAGCAAAATGCCCTCTCAGGGCCCAAGCCAACCCAGAACAAATGGAGGAGACACTAGAATAGAATTGGAAATTATACACCTGAAATCTCTGAAATAATAGCATCTGAAGTAAGGAAACAATTGCAGAAAGGTATAGAGTAAATCAGATCAGAAATAATCTCTAAAGTTAAAAAAAGAAACAATAACTATAGTTTGAAGAATTACTAAGTGCTTCTAAAGAAAACACTGATAAAAAATATAGGAGAATAGAAGACTGTTGGAGTCCTTCAATGAGCAATATAAGAAATAAATAGAATACATGAAGTAATTTCAAAGAGATGTACAGTAATTTAAAACCTCAATCCAAGCTGATAAAACTGTTTGAATGAAGGTGAAGATAGAGGTTCAGAGCTTGAAGACACCACAGCAGCTAGTGAAAAATTAAGAAGAGATCTCTTACAAACAACTAGGATTCAAGAAAAAATAATTCAACATATGCAAGATGATGCAAAGATGAACAGAATAGAACTAATATGCATCAGTGAAAAAGGAATCAATACAAATGACATAAAAAGAACATGGGCAGAAGTAACAGCAGAACACTTTCCAAATATGGGGAAACAATCTGACATACAAGTAACCAAAGCACAGATAGCTCCAAATAACATCAACCCCATTAAAACCGCATCCAGACATATAAGAAAGATCCCAGAAATTCAGCCTAAGAACAATATACTAAAAGCAGCTAGAAAAATAAAAAGAATAAAACAGATCATATTTAATGGAAAAACCATCATAATAACAGCAGCTTTGTCTTCATAAACCATCAAATCAAGAACAGCATAAAGCAAAGTCCTACCAGTCTTGCAAAAAGTCAAGTCACAACTCAGACTGACATAATCTGAAAATCTCTCTTTCAAGTTCAGTGGAAAAGTGAAATATTTCCATTGCAAAAACCGCAAAAGAAGCCGGGCGTGGTGGCTCACACCCGTAATCCCAGCACTTGG